>BMAW01127365.1:153528-198373 GCA_019974015.1 Nephila pilipes | reverse complement strand
ATATATATATATATATATATGTGTGTGTGTATGTGTGTGTGTGTATTCTGTATAAAATAAAAAAGTAACACTTCAAAAAGCATTTATCCGAATCGGGTGATGATGTTATGTAACTACATGTATTGTAAACGAATCATAACAGTATCTTCGGATTTGGATGTACTCCTGTGGAATTATTTGCCTTACACGTTCCGATTGGAAAGTGGAGTAGCAAGATCCATGAAGAGTCGGAGATGCCTGTTCATGAGAGCCCAAACTAGCTGTATTGAAGGAGAAATCTGGCTATAATACTAGCAAGGAAGTGTTGGAGAAGACCGTAGACAAATAGTAGGAAGCCATGCTGTGAGCTGCTGGATAGTATCTTATTAAAATGTAAACTTAGGAGTTCGAGAAAGAGAGGGCGATACTACAGTTAGCGAAATCTTTTCAACCTAGAGAAATAGTAATGCACCCCCTCTTTTTAGAAAAACTAGCACAGCATAATTTGCTTTTATTAAGCCGTAAACTAACTTTTAAAATTCTAAGCCGTTGAATTTTAAGGTTAGGTTTAAAATTGCACTAATATTTTCGAAAAAAAAAATGTTATGATTATATTTTTAATGAAATTACTATATTGGAGGGACGAATTAACTGCATAATTGTTTATAAATTCAGGCAGGGAAAATATATCAAAAATATCAATGCCACATTACTCTTAATGGAATGAAAAAGATTTAAACTTCACTTACAGGATACCCGAAGAATGATGCGTCTGCTCTACTACATTTACAAAAAACACTCTGTTTGTGACGATTGTAGCACTAAAATTAGAAGCCAAATTTTGAAATCTATTCATAATTTTTGTTATATTTAAATAAGATTTTTAAAATTTATGATTAATGAATTAAACATAACACTAGTAAAACAAATACGAGACCAAAACCTCGATAAAGGAATATAATGTCCTTGTATAAAAAATAGGCATTGTTTTGTTATCAAATTATCGATCCCAAACATTATAGTTTTTCTTATGAAATACCTACACATTTTTCCCTACCAAAAATAAATATTTAATAATAAAAGGAAAATTTGAGGGGGAGGTATAGAAGCGTTGTGGATGTACGAACCAGCTCATTCACTCGAAAATTGGTGGGAGAAACTATGGGTCATTCTTTGGAAATAGTTTTTGAAATTCGCTTCAATTTTTTTTTTAATAAAATGTTTAGATATATTTTTGGTACACTTTGTCGCTATATATAGCTCTCGCACGAAACGTTCATATGATTAAAGTTTTTGCAATATCTGAGTTATACAAATTCTTAACAAAATTATATTTCTATTTTACAAGTTTTTCAGCCATTGAATTTTGAGCAGAATAAAATTAGTTCCCTGTGTTTTTGTAAGTTGTATTCTCCAGCGCGTGGGTGTGTGAGTGGTTGAGTGGTTTCATTGAAGTCGCACTAGAAGCAATATAAAGTCTTGGCGACTGACCTCGTAATTTCAACTTCGGTCAAGTGACTAGGACGACTCCTGAGCTGGTACTTCCCATTCCGAACTTCTACACTACGCCATCGGGAAGACTTCCAATCTCAGCAGATTTAAAGAGCATCACCCTGGATACATTGCGAGTCTTTGGTGGCATCAAAGCAAGATCCCACGATTCAACGAGAACCGGAGACCGTGTGTCCGCGATTATGAGCACCAGGAGACCGCGGAAGAAATCCAGAGATATTTCGATCCGAAAGATACGGTATTAATACGAAATATGGGAAGATTTTGTTGATTTTTACCAATTTTTATCCACACAATTTGCAAAGTATTTTCAATTTTTACACTTTCCTTTAAGGAAGATTACTTGTCGGTTACACAAATCTCTGGCGCATATTACATCACTTGATGTCATGACCTACATTTGATTGCGATAATTTATTTTGCGAAGAGTTTTTAAAACTTTATACTCATTTGTTAATCTGTATTTTGTATTAAAACCACAATACTCTTTTTATGAAATAATTTATGTTGGTTTTTGATTCCTAAGATGAATCGGTTTAAATTATTTCTTTAAGATAGTTTTGTGACTTTAATTATAAACATTATAATTTGGGTTCTATTTAAGACTGAATGATAAAATCATTATGAAATAGTTCATTATATATTAGAGTATTTATTTTAGAAATGGACATATGTTTGAAAAGGCTAATCTTATTAGTATAATAATAATATAAATTAAAGACTTTTTGATGTTATATTTTACTAAAAAATACAACTTTTGCTTTTGCAAACACATTTCGGTAGTTCTCAGATATGATTATACCAAAGCCATTCATACCCATAGCATACATAGGCATATGCTAATTTCAGAAGAAATAGAGAAGAGTATTTGAAATAAAGTTTTAGCATGTCAAACGTCTGAAAATGTTGAATAATTTGACTCTGTTTTCAATCATTTATTGGATTTTCACTTAAATAAAAGTTAGGGGAATATTTCAATTAACAGGAAAAGGTAATTTTATGTAAGTAAGAAAAACAGTATATTCTTTTTTTTTTTTTTTTCATTTTCCTTAAGAACTTAGAGAGAAATCTTTCATTGTTGAAAAATATTTGTGACAAACTTTTTTCATTTGTTATGACAAAATCGATCAAAAACACGCAACTATACATGTTTTCTTTACTTCAGACATTAAAACGCATTCTTTTGAATTTCTGTATGTAATGCTTGAGCCAGTGAAATATTTGACTTTCCTTGTAAAACATATATTCATAACTAAAAACAATAAAATGCATCCAAAATAGCAAACATTTAATGAATTTTTCCTTGGGAAAACATCTATAGTCCAATTTTTCTAAATATTTTTGATAATTTTAAAAATATGAAACCCTACAAAAAACTACACACTACAATTAGACCCAAAAAATAAGATTTTCTATGTATTTTTTTTTTTCAAAATATTTATAAATTTACATATATATTTTCAAAAATGAGAAGAAAAATTAAATTTATATATATATATATATATATATATATATATATATATATATATATATAATGTTGTTTACTCTTTAAAAGCTTTAATTACTTTCAAATAAATGTAATAGAAATTTTCTTCGAAGGCAGAAATTTTTAGGATCAATATTATGTTCAATAATTTAAAATGAGTTATATATATATATATATATATATATATATATATACATTACTTTATTTAAGTCCTTTTCAAATATCTTACAGTCAGACTAATACATATATGATTAAACAGATTTATACGACTTATATATGACTAAAAACTTATGCGATTACCATATATAAGAACAAATTATTTATTTCCGAGGCACATTTTGATGCGTATTACACTTGTAATTACATTTGTTAAAGTTACATGTATATTAAATCATCTATATGCAATCCTCGCTCTTAATTAAAATGCAATCATTTCGTTTTTAAACATGGTTAATTTATTTAGAAATTTATGTACCGTCTTATTCTAAAAGGTTGAAAGAATTATTCGTTATTTTGTGGAGCTTCAAGTATTACATTTTTCACTGAAACTTCCGTTAACTGGACACTGTCTCAAGCGTTTATTAAGAATGTGAAAGATCACTTTGCATCACGTTTTAATTCACTTAACGGACTAGACTGTGAATACTAAACATGAGGTAAGTCATTTGTAAGACAATGTTATTCGTGCCATGAAGTTTTAAGTTGTTCCCTAAGCTAAGCCGTCAATAAATATAACGGATTTCAAAACGACGAAACTGTTTGCAATAATGGATAAAATAATGCTAATAATTGTACTTCCTTAATGGAAAAGTAAGAAGAAAAATAAGTTATTCATGAGGGTAACCGAATATTCAAAAAAATTAAGTTTAAAGAATTTTTTGTTTCATAAAAATAACTGGCATTTGCAACAGAGTTTCTGAAAAAAAAAACAATGCGAGAGAATTTATTTCTGTTTAAGAAAAAGGATTTTTTCTAAAAAAAATTTTAAATGATATAGTAAAATATATATTACGAAATATTAAAACGTATTACTTTTATTCTAGAAAGAAAAATGGAAATTGTAATTAATGAAGTATTTCCATTTTTCGAATGAAACTTACGAATTAAGAAGAGCATTCAGCTGTGGAATAAGATATTTTGGGGGAAATTACTATGCAGGAGTGATGAATGGATTGTATAAGCTGTTTAAAAATTCCGGTTGGGGAGGAATGTGGAAAATGTCAAGGTCACATTACTCTTAATGGAATTAAAAAGACTAAAATAGCTTTTACAAGATACTGGAAGTATGCAGGTTCCTCGTCTCCCGAATTAAAAAGAAAGCTTTGTGAAAAGTGCGTCTTTTGCATGAATGTACGAAAAAATATTCGAGAAAAATGGTTTGAATGCATTAAAATATCTACATCAGATTTGTCTTTTAAAATTATTTTTGCGCTATTCATATGCGTATTAACAAAAATATATATATAATTACTTTTCTTGCGTCAGATTTATCAATTTGTATTTTTTGTAATAGGTAGTCTACAAATATTTTTCTCTAAAGTCTGTTTTGAATCGTATGCAAATGAAAGCAGGACTTTAAAAAGGAATTCAATTTCAAAATATTAATAATTAATTCTGTTCTATTATAACATATAGTTACAGCTGGGTCAAGGTAGGAAAATAACCCATAAAAACGTGCGCTTCTTGTACTTTTTGTAAATTTGGTGTCAGAAATAGCGAAAACCTTTACAATATGCTTTATATTATAGCCATGCTGACAAAATCTGAACAGAAAGTTACTGTCCATATTTTGTTTTTCATTATTTCTTTTCTTTTCTCTTGAGATGTGCTTTATTAGTAGTTTTCGATTTAACTAAATTGTAATTTTTAATTAATGGTTTATGTGTTTTTATGAAAATTACTCAACAAAATTGTACTTCAGTAATAAATTTTAAATCTTTTTCTCAATATAATATTTTGTATGCCTTTATTTTAGGATAATTTTCTTAAGCATTTTGTATGGTGATTATGATATTTTATTGCATTTTTCATTTAATTCAATGACTTTTGTTTCGTTTTAGTTTTAATTCATTTTTCATACATACTTCAGACGTTTTAATCTATATATAAATATAATATTTATAATTAGAAATTGTCCAGTTAAAATTATCTCCAATAAAATATATCATTTTTTTATTCTAAAATATCAGACATTTGAAACTTTATCAATTACCTTAATTTGTAAGGTACAGCGAACTTACAAAACAGTCTGTGTACAGCCTATCTAAAATTTCGAGTTCAATTATCACTGTGTAAGCAGTTTTAAAATCATTTCCTGATTTCCTTACAGAATGAATATTCTATTTATGGCTCGAAAACTGATTTGATCGCTTAAATTGAATCTCATATTTCCTACTTTGCATCTCTCAAAGAAATGTTATCTAATAAAATTTAACTATAAGTTTTACAAACTCGAGAAACTCCAGCTCTCTAAACGAGTTAAAAGGATCTTGCAATACGAAATTTGATAAATTTCATCTATAATCTCACAAAACTTTAAAATTATGAAACTCTTGAAACTAAGAAGTTTATATTTGAAAGTTTCATAGAAAGCATATATATAATTCACAAATTTAGACTTTGTAACAATTTTATATATCACTGAATCCGCTATATACGCCTTACAAATATTTCCAATTTCAATATCTATCTGGCTACTATTTATATCCAAAGGACTTTGACAGTTTGTTTCAAGTTTGCTGTACTTGTACAAATAGTTACAAAGAAGAGCTAACTTTCATATTTAGTATAGAAATTGCTGTTAAGATGTTACATGTGAAGACGTTTGAGTTTCGACTGTTCCAATTTGAGTTTCTTTCGATGAATGGTATATTTGACCTGTGATTCCTCTCTAAGCCAATACGAAACCTCATCGTGACACATATCAGCATAACTTACGGAATATAACCAGTATTTTGAATGAATAAGGTAAATGAATAATTATTTTCTAAATGTTTGTGGTAGCAACTGTAATTGTATCCTTGTTTAGAACTAATAATTGGTTTTGATATAATTATTTTTTACAGTTTTTAACTCCATTCCAAAGGAGGGAAAAGAAGTACTTTGAACGTATTTCTATCATCTAATAAAAGCCAAGTTACATTGTTTATGTAGAAATTTGTTAAATTTAAGTGAAAAAAAAACAGTTTTGTAGTTCAAAACGTTACGTTTTTATCTCTCTTATTGCTTTTCAAAGAGAAGCATTTTATATTTAAGTATTTTTCTCATTCAGTGAGAAATATCAAAGAATTACTTGCAATGCATCGTTAGGAATTTACATTAGAATAAATCAAAGCTCTCCTTTTTTAAAAATAAAAAAAAACGGAATAACATTAAGGATATATACAAATAGAAAATTTGCTTTTAGGATTTAAAATATCATACATCCATAAGGTTTTGAAAGGATTGTTATTTAAATTTAAAATAATAAACTGTATACCTTCAACTGAATAGAATCGAAGTAAAATTATATATGAATCTGTTAAGCCGTGATAAAATTATTTTATCAAAAGGGGCATTTAGTCTTATTAGTAAGAATATCCTTTCATTAAAATGCGCTGGAATATTCCACAAATAATTCGTTGATTTATGCATCGATTGTTAATAGGCAACACGAGGGGTATTGATGACAGATGTCGCAAATTTCCAACTTGATCCTATGACGAGGATGACACTTGAGCTGGCATTTCACACTTCAAACTTCTTACCATCTCACCGGGAAGATACTGAACGTACATTAGCCGCGTTACACGACCAAGTGTCGAACCCATGACTCAAACGCAATGAATATCGGCTTTGATCTCCTATCATCACTCGAGATAGTGGGTGAACCAAATAATTGGATATTTATTAAAATGGAGAGACTGTTTTTCAAGAGAGAAAAATTAAAACTCATCCTTAACAAAAAATTAACTTAAAAAATGAAAATTACTAAAAGTGATACAATTCGTCTTGAAATATATATCAAATATATTCATTTCTGTTTCAAGTAAACATTTTTAGAAATGCTCACACATAATGCAGATTTTAAAGAATGTGAAAAAAATATAATTTTTTGTTTGTAATTATGAAAAAGGTTTGGCGTTTATACTTTTGATTTCCTACAAAATAGTCTAGGAGTTTTTGTTGCTTTGGCCGCTTCGACATATATTTTATCCTTGGTGAGTTTGGGATGGATTATATGTGGTTGTCTTAAGCTCCATGAAAAGCTTTGTCTTATAAGTAATAATCGTGCCTTTGTCAACTGAGCCGAATGGAAAATCTTTGTCAGGCTAATCGTTGAGTGTTTTAACTGAGAAGGACGTCGCACACCCTTTCCTTGGGAAGAAATTACATTTAATAGTTGAGGGACTATGAGAATAATATGTGTTCTATCCCTCTAGTATTGAAGACCTGGCATTTTTGTTGTTTTCGCCGCCTTGGTGAAGGGTGATTGACTTTAGTAGGTTTGGGACGGGCTTTATCTGGATGCCTTTGATTCGTGTCTTATTAGTATTAGCAATGTCCTAATACTGACAGTACAAGAACCAAAGACATCCAGATAAAATCAAAGTCATAGGCATTAATTTCTGTTCTTATTAGCAATAATATTATATTTATTGAAACTTGGAAAACCTGAAAAAAAAGAGAAATTCACGGCCAGCTTTAAGCGTTTTTTTTTTTGCTTTTGTTTGTTACGAATTTTGGAGAAGGTCACCGGAAAGAAATCAAGAAATATAAAAGTTTATTTAATATAATTTATTTTTTTCTAAAATTATCCATCTGTATTAATTGTAAAGTCTTAAGCTATTTTGCTTCAAAAATGAAACTATTTATATTTATTTCTTAGTTGTCTATATTAAGTAATCTAAAAAGTAAAACCAAAGCAATATTATGTATGACAATTGTAACTTTTACATATTATTTAATGTTTATATACTTGAAGAAACACACATGATAAAAAAAATAAACTTTTGCTTAGGTATTTACGAAATGTTCTTTGAAATACCTTGCGTGAAAAACAACGTTTAATGAATAATTTGCGTGGGTTAAAGTAAATAATTAAGCGTTTTTTAATCAAAAGTAAGTGACAATATTGACTGTATTTGATGACAGATGTTCTTGCTAATGTAGGTATAAACATTATGTACTGCTATCTGTTAAACGGAGCCATAGTCAAATACTGATTAATAGGTTATTTGACATTAATTTTCAGGTTAGTATTTATTTGACATCCATTTGCTGCCTTATGAAAACTCGATTGTTTCCATTTCGAAATCTCATCATTAATGAAACCTAGATTCATCATTATGCAAGCGAAATCAAACATAATCAAATCAATTGGTTGTTTCCTTTGAATCGGTTCCGGAGAGGGAGAATAGGGCCAAAAAATTCATGGCAATGATTTATTAGAATACAAAAGGTATACATTTCTTAGAAAAAGGAAAAACGATTGATGAACTATAATAATGTGTTAGGCCTTTTTCAACACTGTGATACTCCCCAACCCCCCCCATATTTCTCTCATATATCAAATGATAACCGATTTTCTGATTCCGGTCAGGTAATTCGAGAAGTGCCCTCTGAGAATAATTAAAACTATTACTGAGAAATTATTAGAATAATTGTTGAAAGTCACGGAATTCGTTGGAATAATTTCAGATCATACAAATTTATTTAAACGAGAGTACGAAATTAGAAAAATTTCGATTTTATCGAATCTTAAATTGAATCGTTCTCTTACGCATATTTGTTCAATTTGCGTATTGTTGTATACCTGTTAAGTTATTTTAAACATAAAGATTTCATTTTCTTGTAAGGTAATGACTTTCTTAAGAAATGGTGTCTTGGACACGAGCTGTTTTTGACGTATCAACTGAAAATCATTAGAGTTAATGAGAAATTGGAAAGTTTTGGTATTTTCTTGCAATGGAATTAAAAGTAACAGCTGACTTCTTTAATTCAGTTAGAATTAATGGAACAGATGAAATGTTTTGGAACTATGGGATTAAAAAGACAAAAGTGAAACCAAAACCGATTTGATTCTCTCATCTGAAACTGAAGTAAACCCTTATATTTGTTCTACCTGTGTGCTTTTTTACACTTATCTTTCAATGAAAACGATGATTTCATTTGCTTTTAGTGTAATGAGTTTTTTAATTGTATATACAAGCTATTTTAAGCATTAATTGGAAGCATTAATTTTAAGCATTAATAACTGAGGCCTATTATAAGGACACTCACAGAAACCACACATTTTTCTTACATCCACCGGGCACACCTCTGAGATATCTAAAGTCACAAAAGCGTACCTACAAGCCAACAGTTACGTTCTAATTGCATTTTGTGCGAACACTCGACATTATAAACTGTTATTTTTCGTATCTTACATATGTATACATCTGCCCATAGCGCACTACCCAGAGTTGCATTTTAGTAGAGAGTTTGATATATATATATATATATATATATATATATAGAAGTAACTAAATTTAAATTACATTTCTCCATTAATCAACTTACTTCAACAACAAAAAAACGGTTAAATTTTTATTAGACAAAATATTTTAAAGCATCAAAATAAATAAAAACACTCATCAATAAATCACACCAAATGATTTTTTTTTATGAAGATGACACCACATAAACTCGCTTAAATACGAATCTATGTGATATAGAGTAGGTCTTTATTTATTTTTTTATTTATTTTTTTTTGCCATTTTATAGAGTCGAAATCTGTGAATGCTCTTTGTAGGTGTTTCAGTATCGAGATCAACACAATTCTACCAATTTTTGAGTTCCCAATATTGAAAATTTGAACTTCTCAGTTCATCTGTGTTATATACTTTCCGAAAGACAGAAGAAATAGCATAGATCTGTAGTGGGTATTTTGTTTTATTTCTTCCGAAAGAGTAGTTCCGTAACAATTCGAAACTCGATCAACAAAGTACTCGTTGGTCTACTTACAAATTTTATAGAACATCGAAAGTTCTTGCAACTGAGATTTCCATATATTTATCGGGTACTTCCATTTTTTTTTTCTTTTCTCTAGTAACAGCCTATGCACACATAATTGTCTCAAGTTATTCCACTCAATTTCTGTTTTGTCGGTTAAATTCAATTGATATCTTCCCCATTCAATACATAACACTTTCGACCAGTTTTAAGCATATTTAGTATAGTTACTAACGTAATTTTGGATATCTCTAATCATATGCTGTTTTAAATTTATATTCACTGTCACAACTCTTAAGGTTACGGCAAGGAACTCCATGAATTTTCTGTTTTTAAATAAATGTATATATCGTGCCCGTTTACACACTCTTCCTTTGATGCGGAAGGACTCCATAATTTCGGAAATACTCCACTATGATCTCCTCTGTAGAAGGGGACTCCGGAGTATTATTATTTTCCATAAAAAAAAAGTGAGAAAAAATAAGAGAAGAGTTATAGTCAAATATACATATTATGTTCGAGCATACGAGCTGATGTCTTATTTTCATTGTTGGCTTTTTATCACGGCTAATGGAAATGGTTTCCGATTCGACGATTGTGTTTAATGGACTAATACGTAAATACAACAAAGCAAATAAAAATAAACTGCTGAAAAACTTCGGTATTATCAAGAAAAAAAATTAAGAATATACTTCTTGTGACTTAATAAAAATAATTAGCTTGAATAAGCTTGTAATATTTATTAGTGTTTCATAATTATATAAAATAAAAAGTCATTATTAGAAATATAAGCTTTATCAAATCACAATTGTTCTTCTAAGGAGATAAATTAAGGAAAGAAAAACCTACGACAGTACCAACATAACCACATAACTATTACGTGTTGGAAATTAGGCCATGAATAGATATGAATTTGCTATCCTTGCTTCAGTTTTATGATAGTTAAATTTTTTTCATTTAGTAATTTCTTTTTAAATGCAGAAATTATCAAAAAATTTCGAAATTGTTTTTTAACAGATTGAAATTTTAATTTATGTAATTTTATATCCTAATACAGCCATTTCTAAATTTTACTGTCCACGTAACTCCAGTTGACACGGTTCCTTTCCATGTACTCCCAAAACAAAAAAATCCTCAAGGCATTCTCTCCCCACCCACCCCTCCTTTTAAAAACCAGTACAGAATCATAAACTTTCTCATATATATATATATATATGTGTGTGTGTGTAATGTTCGTATTATTATACACTCCAACGAATTAACACAAAGATTGGGGAGAAATTGGGTGGGTGGGATTACTAATCGGGAATCCAAATCCATTAAATGTACTTCTATACTTCTTTTTTATATAAGTAAATAATAGGCAAAAGTTGGAAAAGGAAGTTCTTCCAGAGAACGCATCCCTCTTTTATAGAAGAACTTTTTATAGAAAGTTTAATATTACAATTGAGAATATTAGTAAGAACTACTCCATAGTTTTTAAAATTTTCTGCAACGTTCTTAAGACCTTTTGTTCATTGTTTAACTTACTGAACGTCATTGCTGTTTTTTTTTTTTTTTTTTTTTTTTTTTTTTATCAGAAATGGCTTTCTCCCGATTGGGAATCGTGTATCTCCAGGGGAGAAAAAATGTTCTAATATAAGAACTTAATTACTTTTGTAATGCCCTATGTTTACCGTTTAGTTTCCCTTCGAGCTACAAGTATTATCAATACATTACGAAATCAAATGAAGAGGAAAAGAGATTAAAAGCAATTTCATTTTACTGATATTCTTAAATGCTGAATACTATCTATCTTAGTCTATTCTACCTCAGTTCATTTATGATCCAATTTAAGTTGACATTAAATAGCAATCTTACCAGCGTACTCTGATCGGGGTTACTTAACTTGAAATGCTAGGTTTTCGACTATTTATAAATGGCTACTTTCCATTTTTTAACTTTCCAAACCTGTATAATATTCAGTTTTGCTTCGTTAATGTATACGTTTCTTCAATCAATTTTACTATATTTCTTTAATTCTTCTAATTTACGTAGATTAAGTTTCCTTTGTTTTGAAGTTCTACTTTATGAAGTTCAATTTATAAAAATTACCTGAGATTTGTGAAAATAATTTTGCGGATAGACCAAAGTTACACTTTTGTATACATTATGTACATAATATTAGATATTATGACATAAGACTTCAAATATTTGAATAATACGCTGAAATAACCAAACTTAAATGTTTAGTAAAATATGAAGAGCGAATAAACCAAACAGGCTTTTTTTACGGCGCAGTCCATTACAACTATTTGTTATCTACCTCGAAAGAGTGGCTCGAATATCTCTAAATGTAATGGAACCTGAAATTTCCATACCTACTCCATTTACATGAAAAAGGAGCCTGCATGCGGAATGGAAATGTTAAAAGGAACTTGAATAATGTGGTAGGGTTCCTGATTCATCGAAGGGTGTGATGGAACTCTTTGAAAGCCTCTCATGCAGAAGGAAATTGCATTCATCATTTCAATATTTTTGCGTTCCGATACAGAGTGCCTAAAAGATGTGCTTCAATCAAGAATTCCAAATATATATTTGAATAAAATCATTTTGATGATTTTTTTACTTAAAAATTATATTCTAGAAGTTAGAAACTATTTAATTAAATGAAAAAGTATGTTTAATTCAATGCCCTTGAATGATGTTGAATGTACATATATCAGAATTTCAATATTGTATAAAAATCATACTGATTAATACTTTGAAGAAAAGTTAAATATCAAATTATATAAAGTCATTATGTATTTTTGCTTTTATGATCTATGTATTCATCTTTGGAAAATAAAACTCTGCTAGATTGAAAATTAAAATAATTTGATTCAAATGTTTTTGTAAATGATTGCTTCTTATACTTAAAGTACAATTTGTAATAATTTACTTTTTATTTTAAAGATGCTAACAATCACACATGGTATTGCTTTTATCAGTAGAATTTTCTTCTGGATGGAATTTTCAAGTAATATAGTACTTTTATAAGTGAAATGAAGCATTAAGTAATTATTTAATAAAAAAACAAACGAAAAATAGAGGTAAATGAGTGTCATATTTTTCTCGATCATTTTCATGTTCATTATTTATTTAATGTAAATTAGTATGCTGGATTTCATTCAAGGCATTCTTGAAGAAAAGCAGAAATGTCTTGCCAAATGCAATGAATATTAAACATTTTTACTTCAATTTACTTGCTATTAAAAATCAAAGTACTTTCAGTAATTTATAGTTACAATTGTCTTATTCTTTGAAAATATTTTACTATGATTCTCTCGTGATGAGTTCAAATACACTGAAGAAAGAAAGGGAAACTTTACATTTATTTTTTTATTTTATTCATTGCTGATAATGTACCCTTCAATATTAAAATAATAATTTTTTTAAAGAAAACTTTAGATAAACCAAATGAATCAGTGAATGATACTTAGAAAATTAACTGAAATATTTGAGCCACAGCAGATTGAATTAATTTTGAAAATCTTATTCATTAAAAAATTCTTTTGCATCTATGTTTTAAATTTTTTTTTTCTGCAAATGTTTCTAAATATGATCCGTAATAGATTAAAATGTTATGTCAAATTTATTTAAAATAATTTCATGAAGTAAGCTACAGTCAAAATGAAATTAATTTGGTTACATTAAATATATTTAATAATTAATGAAAAATTACAAATTGTCTTATAGAATTCTCTTTACTCCGTTTTATCAATAATATCTCGAGTTTCAATTGAATCGAATTATCTCCTTTTAATAAATATATTACAATCAAACCCATTATGTTTCAACAGTACTTTAAAGTACCCCTCCCCTACTAGAGTTATGTTTGCTGCAAAAATATTCTACTCCTCTATTACCGACGGTAAGTTTCAGTAATAATGTTAAGCAGATACCTCTATCACCCACACATACCATAAGCAGTTCTGTGAAGCTGAAAATCATTGAGGAGGAATATTTTCCTACAATGTGTGTCATTTTAGCCGCCATCTCATTGCATGTTATTTGTTATTAACTTTATGCGGTAAAAGACCTTAACATTGAGAAGTTAGTCTACTGCATTTTTTATATTTTTGTAAGCTCTGAGAAACCTTATTTATAAACATTTTTTTTAAAAATGTAATTTTTTTTACTTTATTTTCCAAAACTTTTTTTTAAAGCGGTACTTTTAAATACCGTTGGGCCTCAACAGCTTTTGCTAATGTATTTAACTTAATTTTAAATGCTGTCGTGTATATGAAGTTATTACATGTACATTTTAGCTTAAGTATCAAAGAAATTATAATTTTACGAAATATATGATTTTTAAAATCAATTTAAATCTTTGATTTTTATTTATTTTTATCCACATATATTTTTCTTTTCATTCGCAATGTAAAATAGTCAGGAAGTATGCTTTGTGATTGAGTAAATTAATTTTATTTGAAAACATGTGTATTTTTTTTTTGTTTTAAGCGATTTGAATATCGCCTATCTCATTTCAGATATACTTAAAACGCACGATCTTTTAACAAAAGAGACAATGTCACTCTGCCAAATTTCTCTTCGGACTGCATTGACACTCCTGTAGAAACCTGATCTGATGAAGAAATGTCGATCAAGGATCCATAGTAGCTTCATCGTCTGCTTTCCATTATGCTGAAAATGTTGACAACTGTTCAGAGGAAGACTTGGGAGAGAGAGAGAAAGAGAAATATTACAACGTTGATTCCATTTGTTTCACTCAAATTAATATTTATTAAATCAATTTTTTGGTCGTTTGAGTACTTCCACCAGTTGGTGCCACTGGTCAGTTTTGCGGAAAATCGGGGATGTGAATTGTGTGCTAGTAATCTATACAGAGTCGACCCCTCTCAAAATGAGAAGTGTGCAATGTATTTTTACGCTTGAATGAAAAAAATCATTTTCGTGATTTCTTTTCCGTCCAGAATAGGTATATGATTCTAATAATGCATTATTATTGCATAAATCTGGTAATCTACTTTGATAATATAATAAAAATTCATTAAGTACGTATTCCTTTCAATTCTCAATTTTGGGGACAAAGGCTTAACATGTAAATCTTTCAGAAGGCGCGTGTGTATGGAAGGAAACTCGAGTTGAATTCCGTTCAATATTTGTAGCCAGATAGAGTATCATTGCAGGCGCTCGACTTTTCTACCTGCTTATTTAAACCTTTTTTTCAATTATTGTTTGGATTTAGAATTGTTGATAAAGCTTTAAATATCCACCATTTGTATTTTCGACTTATGCGTGACTGTCAAGTTAAGTTTTAATTATATTTATACGACCACCAATAAGAAAGAAAAACTACATAACGAGCAATTAGAAATTGATCAAGTGAAAGAAACCTTTAACCAAAGATATGCTGTCTCGTCAGCTTAAAATGAAAAGAGAGATTTTCCTCACAAAATATCAAGCATGGGAACGTCATCTTGAAACGGCGAATACTGAAGATCAGTCACTGTTTCAATCGGTCAAAATTTTAAATTTTACCCCCAAGCCAAATTTTTACCAAATTTTACCCACGGACTGAGGGGTCTCGTGTTCGATAACTAGGCCAAATCAGACCTCTTCGTTGACTTACTTGAGGAGTCCTTCACTGAAAAAGGTTGGATTTTACGATGATGATTTTATTGAACATGTTGAAAGAAAAGTTAGAAGATTTAACAACAACCAAAATTGTCCAGCACCCACTAAACTATCCTCCCCCACAGAAATTAGGGAAATTATTGAAGAGTTTAATGCTAGAAAATGTTCAGGTCATGATCAAATTAAAAATATTGCATTAAAATCACTTAGCTTGAGACCCATTTCACAACTTATCAAAATTTTGAACAAAAGCTTAGTTTTTAATCACTTCCCATTATCTTGGATGCATTCAATTATAATTCTACTTAAAAACCAGGCAAAGATCCTAAATTCCCACTTAACTATAGCCCGTTAGCCTCCTAAGTACAATAGCTAAAGTGTTTGAGAAAATTCCTAACAACTGAATCTATGACCACTTAACAGACAATAACATTATTTCACCTGAACAACATGTCTTTAAAGCGCATGCATCTACCAACCACCAGTAACTCAAGGTCTTAATGAGCATTTTATCAAGTGGGGAGTCTTTCTCGATGTCCAAAAAGCATTCGACAGAGTATGGCACGACGGATTATTACGTAAAATCAATTAAAATTCCCAGTTTACTTGATCAACCTCATTCAAAGGTATCTCCATAATCGAACATTTCATGTCAAATTAAATCGTAAACTTTCAAGAATTGGCACTATGCAAGCGGGCACCCCTCAGGAACCACTCTTTCTCCAAATTTATTCACTACTTTCACGCAGAACATTCCGAAATACCCAACACAGTAATTTCTATTTTTGCTGATGAAAATACAATTTTCTACCAAGCCACTCATCCCAACATTGTTGAAGAACCATTTCAAATCTATCTCCTTATTTTACAATTCTGGTTCATTAAATGGTGAATCACAATTAACCTAGAAACATTTCAAGCCATAATTTTCAGAAGTGGAAATCTTATAAACAGACTCGAGCGCCTCAGAATTTTTAATAAGTCCATGGGTCAACTAAGCAAAATACCTCTGCGTCTTTCTGGGCAATAGATTAAACTTCCGTCCCCACATTCTGTCGATTAAGAAACGATTTCAAATTAAATTTCATAAAATCAAAAGATTTCTGGGAAAAAGATCAAAAATTTCATTAAAAAATAAATTGCTTATTTACAAGCTTTATCTCCTTCCGATCATAATATATGCGTGTCAAATCTGCGGTGTTTCTGCCAAATACAATCTCTCTTCTTCAAATTGAGCAGAATAAACTTCCAAGCTTCATTGCAAACGCTACTTTCTTCATTAAACGGATCTACTTCATAAAAGACTCAAAACTCAACCCATCACAGCACGCATCAGTGAACTCTCTGCCTCCTTTCATAACGCAATTGGTCATCATAGTAACCCTAACAATTAGCATTACTTTTCGCAGCTCTCTAGAAAGTACAAATATACCGCAGCAACATCCAACCTCCTTCTCCTCTTCTCTTGAAGGAAGGGACTCTGTTTCGACAATCATCTCGCATTTTAGCGACATTTTTGTAATTTGTTTTTTTATTCGTTTATGTTTTATATTCATCATTATGTAACACTGATACCAAGAAAGAATAACCCAAAGTTATTCTATCTTCAAATAAAGTACATTGCCAAGCTCTAAAGTGAGAATATTTCAAGAGTAGAATAGAAAAGCAAAACAAGGCTTTGGAGTAGAATAAAAAGCGACATCAGGGGGAAATGGTGATCAAAGAGTAAGGGCACTAGAATCAAGACGTTCAGTTGTGAGTTGCAACAAAGATTTATATGTTTGAAACACTCTAAACATAACTTCCTCAGACGACAACAATGGGATCCAAATACTATGAAAATAATATATCACCTTTTATACCTAGAATTAGATTCATTTTTCATTTCTGTCTTGTACTTATTCTTTTTAAATAATACCAAATTGGGTTCATAGAGGCAGATACGATCTAACATATAAATATTTTCATATTGTTTAGTGGCCATATAAAAGTGAGGCCATTTCATCAGGAATTATATTTTACACAATTTATTCCAAATGACGCTAGCCCTGTTATTACACATTTCTGGCCATTAAAACCAGAACAACAGGAAGGAATGATCTGACTAGTGACAAAATTACATGAAAAGAAAAAGTTAGTAAATGCAAATGATTAGTATTTCAGCACATTTAAATGACGCAGGAAAGAGAAACGATATCTGAAGCACAGTATAAAAGAAACGTTGTGTAGTGGATTTATTATTCGGAAAAAGCTTTGTAAGCTCAGAGTTTTCTCAGAATATCGTGTTAAGCCTTGGACAAAAAGAAGAAATGCTTACTAGGAATTCGAGAAAGGCAGGATCTCTGTTATCGAGAGTGTAGATTACGTTCCTTGGTATCGTCCTTCGCACTGGACAAAATCTAACCACTATCAGGCGAATACGGTATCAATGGGTTACTGAGGGTCATACTGAATGTCATGCAGAGTCTTCACACCCTCCTATCACTAACGCCCTAGAGAACAGACTTATAGTGAGGTCGACTCAGCAAAACCGTACAGCCACAACACTGACCAATAGTCAGGAAATGAGCATGTTTGTAGCACGCTTAGTATCCTCAAGTAAGGTGTGATGACGTTCGCAGTAGTGTTGACTGTCAGTATGGCTACCATTACTTCGGCTTCCTTTGCAGCATAGTTATAGTGAGACGGCGACTCTGGTGTGCCGAACGACAAAGCTGGATACAAGAGCGGCACAAAGCTGTCCTTTCAGACGCTTCCCGTTCTGTGTGTAGTAATCTGAAGGACGTATACATGTCTGGAGATTCCTAGGAGAGCGCACGTCTCTTGCTTGCATTCTATATCGGCATAGGGTTCCTGTACCTTGTGTGATGGTTTGGGCTGTCATTGGGTACACGACAAGAAATTCTCTAGTTCGGATCGACGGTAATTTGAATGCAGATAAGTACGTTTATGATATATTACGTCCAGTGGTTGTACCCTATCTTCGAAGCCTGCCAATCATCATCTTCAACAAGAATATGTCAGATAACAAGTTTCATGTGGTGTTCTGATCTTCTTCGATGTTCAGGGTATTCGATTTTCATCCTGGCCTGCACAGTCTCCAGATCCGTTAGTCATTGAAAATATGTGGTCATGGATTGCTGAGATACTAGCCCACCACTCCTTTCCAGTTAAAACTGTATATGAAGTGTAGCATAGATTAGAAGCAGCTTGGACTGAGTTGCCTGTTTCTACTATTCAAACTAATTTCTCACCCCTAAAACTCCTAAATTGCTTACAAAATGAATCATGTTGTCTTCATGGAATATTGTTTGCGTACATCATTTTTGCATTTGCTTTCCTTCGTGTTGTTGCAATTTTAATGTGTATATGTGGTCAGCAGTGTATATCAAATCAGATATCATTGGATCATATTATGGCTAGAAGGGGACTGGAAACACTCATCATTAAAAAAAAAGTTAAACCTAGAAGGAACAGTCAACTTGAAATAAAATTTGAAAGTATGTTAGTACACACCAAAGGCAAGAAATAATTATTGACATGATAAAATTTAATGACTAGTTTCAAGTGGTATTTGAAAGTAAGTACACACCAATTACAAGAAGTGTTGAAAATGATTATGGGTGACACAATTCAATATTTAAAATATAAAATCTATACAACCCTCCATATAATGTCGGGCTGCCATTGTTTTTCTGCCATTTACTACATTTCTAGGTATGGTATCGTAGTTACACAACATTAATGGTGTCTTGGCACAATTAATTCCATACAGATTCAATTTGGTAAGCATATCTTGGAAATTTAATAGTTCTGGTGGAACCATATAGAACGGCCCAAAGCGTCCAATAAATTTTCCATGAGCGATAAGTCTGACAATATTGATGGCTATGGCTAAGTGTCTATATCTGAGTGTCATATTTTCTATGTTTGCAAGACAATCTATTTAAGTCTATCAGGAAATTTAAAAGATATGAACATTACAGTTGTTTTGTTGAAAAAGAGGACAAAAAGAAATTTTTACCGGCCACTTATGTATTTTTAGGACATTAAAAATGGCTCTGATGAAGACCAATAGTGATTGGAAATTTCCGGAAATCACACTCCAGATCATTGCATCCTTCGGTCTGCATTTGAGTCAAGTAACAACTAATAGTCCACCGTGGTGATGACCACGTTACCTCAACACATGTATGTCATTACCATTTTTACCAAGTGCGATTTTTCAATAAAAATGTCCAGTTGTCATTCAGCATGTCTGCATGCTCTTCTTTTAAGGCACGTCTGCAGTCTCTGGCGACATTTCTGTGGTATCATGTGTAATATCCTTAACAATCTCGGTCAAGGATTCCATCTGCTTATGGTATTGTCACTTACGAGATGACACAGAGACAGAATCACTGTTCGCATAATGTCTGGAATTGTAGCAGTTGGTGTGCTTTCAAGACTTCTTCATACTTTTCAGCTTGTAGTCAGTGTAGCTTTCCCTGAGCTTACTTGTCACGAGTACCAACTTTCTTGTACTCTATTCGGTAACAGCGTGAAACTTCTGCGGAGACTGAAAAGATGCACAATTTGACGGAATTACCATCTACTTTCATGTTGTTCTACGATGCGATCCTTTTCAAAGGCTTCAAAATGCTGAAAAGGCTTTCGTCTTATTTTCAAAGATATTCTAAACTTCAAATTTAGTAATTAAACCCAAACATATTCTCTACTATAAAAATTATGGGATTTTCGAGAATCATTTAAGGGTCCTTAGTTGCAAGGAAATTCACATATTCGAAGTCTTTATTTGTGATAACGCGATTGATAATTTTATTATTTGAATATCTCACAGAAAAGAACATTTTCTAACAATTTGTATTTACGTACATTACTTCCACCAACGTGTAACTTTTGTTTTGATATGAGCGAATAAATAATTTTTAATTATTCTGGGATTTTAGAGCGTCAGCGTGTGAATAAATTAAATATAACCTTGTTTGGGTCAAGCGGAATTTGAAATCGCAACAGTAATCAATTATTTACTTTAATTATTAATTAATTTATTTATTGAAAATGTAAATAGCTTGTAAAGTAATTCATAATTTAATTTCTTAAATGTCTTTGAGGAAATTCTCTGGTTATTTTATATAATAAGTAAAATTTATATTTACTCTATTTTTGTTTCTCTAAACAAGTATACTGGTGTTCAAAATTAAGACAATTCGCATATTTTGTCGAATATCATGAAAAGATTTGAAAGAAATGTAAAAATACTACTTCGAAAAAAAGATCCTAATCTAGTGCTTCGAATACGAAAACATATACATGTGTGTGGGTCGAACTGGTCGAAATACATGATTTTTAAGCGCTAGCTAAAATCCTTATTTCATTCGATAACACATTTCGCTGAATTTCTTTCTTTTTTTGCAGCAATCGCTTAAATTAAAATTCAAATAGAAAAACTGAGCAACCATCAACGTTTTAATGATGGAATGAGGTGGTAAATTGTGGGTAGGTTAGAAATTTAAGCGAAGGCCAGTTTTAAATCCAGATTTGCAGATAATTCGACTTAACGCCCAGGGTCGTGTTCAACATATGGAAACAGTTTCAAGATACAGAATCCGTAGAGATAAGGCCTGGACGAGGTCATCCAAGGGCCACGATGGCCAGAGAAGATCGCCATACAGCTTCTCAGGTTTATCATGAGCTGCATGCGGTCAAAGAGAGATTCAAGGGTGACTGTTTCCAGAAGACTTCAAGAGAAAAGGATATTGGCAAGAACAACCGTTGCGTACAGGAGAGTCCGCTTTAAACGGTGCAGAGATTACAGATATTGGAGCATGGATCAATGAGCAACCGTTCTCTTCATTGATGATTCCCAGTTCAGCCTAATCAGTGATTCTCATCGTACTTTTAAACGGAGAGAACCAGAGATCCGCTACCTACCCTCCAAAGTCTGAGTAATCGACCATTACGGCTGTGAAGACTTTATGATCTGGGCGGCGTCATGTTGGATGGCAGCACACACTTCCATGTCTTTGAAAGAAACACTGTGACTGCTGATAGGTATAAGGATGATGTCTTGGAATCCTATGTTCGCCTTTGCAGGGATGCATTTATTCCTGATTTCCTTTTAATGGATGACAACGTGAGGCCACATAGAGCTCATCTGGTCGACGAATTTCTGGAAGGTGAGGATACTCACCGGATGTATAAGCCTTCTAGATCTCCAGACCACAATTATATAGAGCATTCCTCGGACGCTGTGGGGAGGGTAATAGCAATTAGCTACCGCCCTCTGTGAGCCATAAAATACCTGAAAACAGCGTTGCTTAACGAGGGGGACCATTGCCACATGATTTCACAAAATGCCTTATTTCCAGCATAAAAAATGGTGTGAGGTCTGTATATCTGTAAAAGGGGATCATACCCTTCTATTGACCCCCTTTTTTTGTTCTATTCTGCAACTGCAGTTTCATTCCTTGTGATTCCGATTAGTGTTATGCATGATCATGCGTGAGTATTATATCGGTTGAATGGTTATTTTTTTTTTAAATTTATCAATAGGAATGATCCAGACTAAACCAAATTTCATAAAAATCTTTCCTATAGTTCTAGAGATAATAGACGAAATCGGACAATTCTCTTAATTTTGAACGCCAGGTAAAAACTTGTAATTTAAATTTTATTCGTTGAAATAAAGAGTACTTATTGACTCTCAACAAATTATAACATAATTTCTCTAATTAGACTTCAAAACATTCATATCTATCATTAGCAAACCTAGGAAATAAGAACAATTTTTCATGTTGGTATATATGGCGTGTCTACTGAAACAATATTTCATAATAACAGAACTTTTTGATTTGGAGAAAGAAATATATAGGTATCTGTAACTATCTGAATCACTTACCATCAAAAGAATAAACCTTAACGATATCATTGAATTTTTTGACTTGTTCGGTTACTGAAATTCGTAGGTTGAATACTTTTTAAACCTTTTCTCATGTTGCTTTAATGGATATAAAATTGCTTATTCTTAACGTCTGAAGTAATTTTACAGAAAATCACTTAACGTGTTTTTGATGATATCGAAAGAGATATTTCTGTACTTTTGAACGAATACCAGATCATAAAGAACTTATCATAGTTTTATTTCAAAATTTATTCCGTTTAAGTAATTTTTAAACGTATAGAAATGCTTTGCTCAAAATAAAAGTGATGCTTTCTAACGCACCATCTCTCTTCTATTTAGATGTACCATGCTTATAAATTGGAGAAAATGTTTTTTACTGCGTACGAGAAAATAAGCGATAGAAAAATAAAGCATTTTTGATACTGAGAAAGGGTAAAACCAAATAAAGGGATCCTGAAAAGTGTTGTAAGTATTTATACAAGTGCTTAACTTGAATAGGTTTTGAGGACTTTAATTCATCTTACTCTTAGATGGAAGTATAGTTAATGAGTTTGCTCGAAAGTAGTCTTCAGTTTTTCTACTACATCTCTAACCTATTTCAAATTCTTCATTGGATATCTTTTTAATTCTCTACATTTTATTTTTAAGAAAAACTGACATTTAATTGTATACTTATTTTCAGTTTCTTCAAACTTAAGAAAGACAACAACATTCAATAACTTCTTGATACTGTTGAAAAATAAGTTTTTCATATATATACATACAACACTAAGAATTTTATCCTAAAAAATTGTTTGAATGACTCAAACAATGCTCATGTCAAATTAGATAGACTTCTTTTCATCATATATGTTATCACAAAAAGTAATTTAAAAGTCTGTGTGTCTAAACTAATTCCGTATTGAGATAAGAATATAAACAATTTTCATTCTCGAATAGAATTGAGGAAATAAATTTCAACTCAACATTCAGAAAAACACTTAAAATTATTCAAAGACATTACAATATTTTCAAAAAATATATTTTTCTTCATATAACTTAAATATTTGCTTTAAAGCAGTTCATTTAAATTAATAAGAAATTATTTCCCAGTTATATAATAATGCTCATAGCATATTTAATTTTATAAAAACACTACTGGTATTAACAGAAGTATTTAAATTTTTTTGAAGATAGAGTATATGATTTAAATTTTATTTTTTAAAAATAAATTTTTTTGAATAAAAGAGAGACTACATTATAGTAATAACATATGGTAAGACATATTTGTACAAACTGAGTTACTTATAGTATGTTTGAGAATTAAAAGTAAAGTAATTTTTCTCAAAGATAAGCTCAATTGTATTCAATTAACTTAACTTAGATTGAAATATCTTTCACCAACTGAAAAAATTATATTACTTATGTTTTTAAAAGATTTGTATCAATGAAATACGCAGTTTCTCATTATTTATAATTTATTGACTTTAAAAAAAACCTTTATTTCTCATAGTTCAATGAATCTAAATTTAATCTTATATATGTATTTTAAACGGAACATAATAGAGGACAATATTCCATAAGAAATATTCAACTTAAATATAATTTTAAAGAAATTAGATTTCTGTGTGTGTATTACACGCTATTGTAAAAGAAGAGCAACACGTATTTTAATAAAAATTACACTTTTAATGATTTACTATTGTATTTTTGGTTCTCAGCTAAGAAGTGAGTTAAATGTTTCAATAAAAAACTATGATGTTATACATTTTATAACTCACTAGTTTTTTTAATACATTTTAAGCAACTTACTACTTTTTGCTTAGAAAATTGAGATTTAAAGTTTAGGTTAATTTTAAATAGTATTTTAAAATAAACATAGACATTACGTGAAGCCCTATAGATATATTAATTAAAAACCGTAGAAATTTGGTATTGAAGAAGCAAACGAAGATTTCTTATAACGAAATGATAGTTTGAATGAATATGTGTTGTGAACAGGTTACATACAATAGTTAACTCGTAGTAGACTAAGAAGATTGAATAAATCATATTAACGAAAACAGCCCTTGAAATACACACACACACAAAACTAATTTGCAAGTTAGAATTAATTAGAAAAATAACAGAAACAGTAAAATTTTCTCAAAAATTATAAAAATAATAAAAAAAAACACAAGAAAATGTAAACTGCTTTGCATTTGATTGACCTAAGTCAGGGGTTATCAAGCAACGGCCCGCACATTAGTGTTGTTTTGTCATGACAACGTTGCAGTAATTTTTGTCCCTCGATGCAAGTATATTGAAGGTATTTCCATGTTTTGTATTTCATTTGACTGCACATCTTAGGAGCTTCCGTTTTACTTTCAAATGGAAGTGAAATGATTTGCTAAAAGATGGTATACTAACAAAAGTGCTTAAGGAAATGATTAAAACCATAATTTCATAAATATCTTTTGGAGTATAAATACGGTCAAACAAAATAATAATACTCTTGGAGATTTATAGATTATTTAGTAGTACTTACTAATGTGAAATTAAATTTTCAAAAATGAGGTATGTCAAATTGCAATGAAGATAATTATTAGCAGATGATCATAGCAGACAAATTCATTGATGAGAAGAACTGAATTCAAACTTCAGCTGGATAAAATAATATCTCAGATAAAACTATAACATTTGCATTTCAATAGTGTAAGTTTTAATCAATGGAAATAATTTATTATTTTTGTGTTAACAAGTGTATATAATTTTTATGTAAGATATCACTTGCGAATGAAAAGAAAAATGAAACTGGGTTCTTTTATTATTGTGTTATTTTTTGAGTATAATTCCTTGAGTTTACTTCTTTAGCAGTTGAGCCTAAAGTTTTTCGATTAGGCCTTTTCGAAAAAGTAATTATTCGGCATCCAACCTAATCTGATACACATCAAGTATTTAAGGAATATCAATGGTGTTGACAGATTAAATGAGCCCAATATTAATATCACTGTGGCGGCCCTGCTCGAACTGCTTCTAACTTTCTCACTTTAGAATGAGACAGCCCATTTGAATAATCTATTTCAGCATGCACAGATATACAAATTGTGAGTGTCCTGCCAGCATACCTGTAGTATTCGTAGTGATATCCTTGCAACCAGCAGAAAGGGAAAATAATTGGTCTGTTATGGTGATCTAACATCTGTCCTCCACTAACTATGCAACGTGATTTTCCTAATTTCTTTTCCAGATATCCTTCCCTCTGTCGATGTCGGCCACTGATTGATTTTATCCTGGATGTGTAGACGGCATATCAAACCAATAAATTCATAGTTCTTGCAACGCAATTAACCTCTGTTCTCGGTGACTGTTTATTGGAAGCTCGAATGTTGCAAGCACTGATGTTTACAAGGTTATTCGACAGTTGTTCATCTTCATTATGTTCCGTACTAGCTTAGTAAAATTCAGATACAAGTTGTATGGCTTCAGTTATTAATTAGTTATAATTTTTATATAAATATTTTTTTCACTTTAATTTTGATTTTGCTTTACAAGAACGAGTGGTATTATTATGCACAATAATATATTTAATGTAAATAAATGTGTTGACGTTATAAATAATACACTATCTTGAATCTTCAGTAACTACCTGTCTGAGTAACACGAAATGTAGTAAATGTGTGCACACCTTATCACTCTCTCCATCGTATATAAAAGAGATAGAGAATAAATCTTCATTAATCAGAGAAATACAACAGCCGCTTATTACCTGTGCTCAAATTCCATCTTAGATATATAGGAGCTTTCTTTCAAAATGTCATCTATACCTGGGTGGTACAAATACTTCAAAAGGATTCGTGAAACAGAACACATATTTTTTTAAACATGCTATAAGTGTAGATGAAAACGAAAAAATCATATAAATGTTTGAAATGTATTTATGCGTTATAAATATTACAACTGATATAATTTGAAGAAACAATTTTTAGGACAAACTTATGAAAATTTTTATGCTGCATTTTCGCATATAATTTTCTATTCTAATAATTTCCTCTAGGTAACTTGTGGTATTTATTTTATTCCTGTACATAATGGTCTACAAAAATCAGAAAATTATACAGTACATAATGACATCATAACTATGATGTTATTTAGAGATTCCATTGTAGATATCAATGCCTTTACTACCATTAAGGCTCAAAATTTAGGTTAAATTAAGGTTCAAATAATAAACAGTTCTGCCCCCTCAAAAAAAATACTGATTCCACTTTTCTAATCAGCATAACAAATTGTTTGTGCGCATTTCATGCAGATTTCTCATATGTAATATCCTAGTACTTTCATCGAAGTTCTTAATTAAGTGGCTCGCCACTAATAGCAAACGAGTTGTTTCTAAGTGAGATGTTGTTATAAACACTCAATCTATCAACCAATGTGTATTAAAAATTTAAACTCCAATAAACCATTCTTATTAAGTTATTGTACAGCTTACATAAAATTAAGTTTTGTTGTAAAACCCACGAAAATAGTTCTCTGTTCTACTTTTAACTGAATTTGAATTTTGGATTTGTTTCCGAATGTAGACTCCCTGTGAATTTTCTTTAAGTCCTTAATTGATACTTATGAATACTTGTTTCGCACATAACTTATTATTTTAAGATCCAATGAGACACAAAACATTATTTTGAAAATTTTATGATATTAGTTTCAATAATTGTCAATAATTTCGAATTCACATTCTAATTTTAGGAATTTAGAATCGCAAATGTCGAGAGATTCCTAGGTTTTAGGTAGTGATGTAGAAAATATAATTCGTTCCTAAAAATGAAGCTTTTGGGGGGACACGTAATAACCTCTTAAATTGTTTGAAAATAAAATGTTTGATTAAAATATCATTTAATGATACTCGAAACCTACTTTTCTGAAAGTATGTTTGTCTTTTATATTTCTGTACAGCAGTTTTCCAAATTCCATTTCACTTTATGGTGGTGAAGAAAGAATTGAAGGGAAAGGAAGAATTTATTGAAAAACAAAACTAATTCGTCTAAAACTTCTGCTTTTCAAAGGATTGCACAAAGTAAAATGTTAACTATTTGAAAGTTCTGGCTACACACTTGTTTCACGTTTTTTCCGTACCTCAAAAAGACAATATAATTCAATACCTTTCAGAAACTATTGAAAAAGATTTCTATTTGATATACAGACATTGCAAGTAATATTCATTCCAAAAACATTTATTTAAGCGACAGATACTATTCTTGTGTCAAAGTAGAAAACACACTACACGTCATACATATATCCAAAAAACAACTTGAAAAATATGTCTAGACTAACTTCTTTTCTGCGAAGGAAGAAAATAAAGAATTTTCATCCTGGAATGGAATTCCAAAAAAAAAAAAAAATACTAGAGTTTCAAAAACTTGTAGTATTAAAGAATTTAAAACAAATGATAAATTTACAAGATTTTTTTACATTTTTGTTTACGGTATGGTAAAAATATAAATTTATATATACATCTATCTATATTTCTATTTATCTCATATCTAATAATACTAAGAACAAGGTAAAAAAAAATATGGTATTTCTAATAAGTAATTGGTAAAATAGCTCAGAAAATATAATTTTTTTATTTTGCGAACCAGAATTTGATGCAAAATAAATTATATAACTACACTAATATTAGTCATATTTCTTTGGTAGCTTAAATGTTTGATAAATTTTATGAATTCGAAAGCCTTTTTTCTCATTTGGATGGATTAGTTTTTATAACTATTTAAAAAAATTCAAACTGATCTTCTTACTTTAGAGCAAGAGACAAAGTAAACTTTATCATGAAGCATTTAAAATTATAAACATAATCGTAATGATTTATTACTTTTATTGTATAAAAATGCAATTGTGATAAAACATTTTCTATTCATTTCATTTAAACAACTAACCTGGCAGTTAAGTTGTACGTAGAAAATTTTTTAGAAGAGTGGAATTCTGCTCTTTGTAAAATAAGCAAAATGAATCAATATATATTTGAACATAAAATACCAAAATTGATATATGTAGTTATTGATATTTTATGATATAATGACAAAACACTTGCAATCAATTTATTATAGATTTTCCCATGACAACAATGGCGTTATTTATAAAAATAATTAAAAAATATCGACTTAACTAAAATTAAAAATAAAACAAATGTTTTTTAGAAAAACGAATAACAATCTTTTTTCAAAAATTTTAATTTGTTTTTAATTGAACATCTAAATTAAAAAAAAACAGCTACAATAATGTTTATATGTGATACACATTTTTAAAAGTATGAATGCTATTAATAGTAATGTTTATGCTTTTTCAAAACAAATTGAAAGAAATTTGGATTTTTATAAATGAATTAATTTGGATAAATTCAGAGTAGTAAATAAATATTGGAGTTATGATATTTTTATAAAAGTCTATATTGTAAAGTTAAGAAGTAATTTTTCTCAATGCTAAACATAATTGCATTCTACTAAATTAACTTAAGACTACTAATCCTTTTCAATAATTTGAAATTTCTTGTTGTTTATCTTTTTCAAAGATTTTTATCTCAGCAAAAATATGAAGTATCGTTCCAGTTATGAAATCAAGTGCTAATATTTACGAACAAACCAAAAAGGATTTTTCATAATTTATATGTTACTTAGTTCTCACATGAATACAAATACATTTAAAATGAATTCATTTCATTTAAAAATGTTTACTTAATATTAGAAAAAAAATGAAGAATAGTATTTGTAAAAATGTACTTCAATTTAGCCACATGAATGAAATTCCCCTTTTTTGCTATATTTAAAATGTATTTCAGATTATGAAATGCAGAACTGTATTTATGTAATTTAGCATTCAATTTATCTTCGTAGAAAATTTTTTTAAAAATTGACTGATTATCATGTTTCCTCTCTGGAGAGCTAACATTAACCTGTTTCAAATATCCAGCGGTAATAATATCTATCCATTTAAATAATAGTATTCAGAGTTGAATATTTCTATATTTTATCGCACTTGTATAAAACTCTCAACTTGAGAGAAATAACAAAAGTAAGCCTTCACTCGAAGGAAACAGAAGACAAGTAAATGTGAGATGGAATTATCATTAAAATGATGATCTAACCTGAAAGGGACACAGTTGTTTGCTTGTAATTTTTTTTAAAATTAGATATTTGTAAAATAAATGCTTCTCAATCAACATATTTCGAAGCATCTAAAATATTTATTTTAGGAAAAAAACATAAATTTTATACAAACGATTAAAATATTTTTAAATTTCTTTCCCCACATGCTTTAATATTTTAAAACTTCCACTATTTCTACAAATATTAATATTTTTATGTAACTTTTTTGTTCAATTTCATAAAAGTATTTCTCTCTATTTTCTGCATGGGCTTAGATGCCCATGATACTAATTGTAGATTAAAAATTCTTTTCTATAAGTCACAACGAATAACAGTAGATATGAAAAAAACAATTATGATTTATTTACAGAAATAATATTTAATCTAAATTCTTATACTTTGCCCAGAATTATCAAATATATTATGCAAAACCATAAACTTTCTGATTGTTATATTGATTAAAGAAGGCCTTAACTTTTGTGTACATGATTGCTGTGAAAAATATGTCTGAAAGAAAAAAAAAACTTATTGATTTTGAAGGTGAACAAAAAATGATTTGGTGTAACCGCGGTAGCCTAGTGGTTATGGTCATGGACCCGTGGTTGGAGGTTCTCGTCGAGTCGAGGGTTGGAACTTTGATGTCTATAAAACCCCACCGTGTATCTGGGGCTGATGCGCAAAAAATGTTTTGGGGCTCAAAGTCCTCACGGAGGAATGATGTGGAAGGAGGTGCCGTCTCAGATATCCTCCTCATCACCTGACCAAAATTCAAAACGACGAGGTCTCTCGCCATTAGCCTACAAGTGGCTTCTAGTGTGACGTAAATTAAACCAATCAATCAATCAAATAATTTGGTATACTCTTGAAGAAAATTTTCAGAACTCACCAAATAATGTTGCTGGAGTTGCAATTAAAAGAAAGTATTAAAATTCTTTTCGATATTTTGGTGAAATAAATTATCTCCCTTTAACTCTTTCGGAACGACTAGCCTTGGCGTAGGACGTTTTTCCTAGACATAGAGTCGAATAGAAAGGAAATGTCGCACGGGCAGGGGGTATTGCGTCGCTAAGCATAGCTTTTTAAAAAAAAATCACAAAAAAAAGTTTTTGTCTTTCTGTTATATTTTATGGTAAAATTTTAGAATATTAATTAAGCTGCTATATATTTCATGATTAGCATTTTTAATAATATTTTTCCTTTAATTTACAGAAAAATGTAAATAAAAAAGTGCTTATCTTGAGAAATAATTTTTAGAAGCGTTATTGGAATTATTACGAATATTTATTGACAAAAACGCCAATAAACCTTAAAATTAGTAAGAATTATGCAATAAAAACTATTTACAAGAAGTAACGAAGCTTAATGTGAAGGCCGAGTCTAGTAATTCTCGAAGTGCGGAGAAAGGCTAAGTCCTGTTTTGTCCGTCTCTGATAAAATGTCCGCATCAGAATCACTGCAAATATTCATCTCATATCGCTTAGAAAATTAATCACACCCTCCTCATTAATTGGCTCGTCGACCATGTGAGTATTTTCTTCTGATAAACAACGTTTTCTCGCAATTATAAACAGGGGTCAAGGCTTTCCGAAATAAAAAAGGGAAGTAAACGAAATACATCCAAAATCAACGCAGTGTTGAACAGAACCGACAGTACGGCTGTAAAAAGAATGAAATAAGAAGTACATAGTAAAAACAAAAAAACAAAAAAACATTCGGTGAATAACTAGCAACACGAATGTACATTGAGCGGAAGTTAAATGAGCTGAGTTCAGTTTGTTTACATTACCTTTACCCTCCTTCCCTAGAACTGCTAATGAGCGAAATACTGAATTAAGGGGACTTAGTACCTTTGCACCTTCAAAAGTTCGATTTTTTTAATTTAATTCTAAAACATAGTACTGAATGTTAGGAGCATTTTAAAACAAACCGTGTCAAAATCCGACAATTATTACCCCCTGTGCAACAAAATATGTAAATGTCTAAAGTGGCTTGTTCTATGTAATGCAACGTAAACAAAACTCTTTTTCTCAGTTTGCTATTTTCACACTTTCCCACAGGATTAAAAAAAATGCTCTGCAGGTCGAGCTTTAAAATTTTACATGAGTGTTGTACTTGTATATCTCTATTCTGTGAACCTCATTTTTGTTAATAGGATGATTAGATTTTATTTTATAACATGATACATGAAAAAAAAGTTACTAAATACAAACTTGATAATTTTTTTAATTTTTAAATTTTTTTCAACGTAAGGTAAATTTAAAATTTTAGGTTTACATAATAAGGACATTATTTAGCTTTAATTTGGTATAAGAATTATGGTTCTACTGTACATCTTTCAAAAGTTATCTTGAGTTTAACGTAAGGTAAGCTAATTTATTTTTTAAATTTTTGTACGCATATTTCATGTTGTATAAGAAAATATATTAATTTAATAGCAAAACGTGGCCCAATATTTTAAACTATGCACTTCATTACACAAACTGGCAAAATTTCATACTGAAATGTGCAAAAATTGTTGTTTTATGAAGAATTGAAAAAAGTTTGTCAAAATGTTCTACTTTTGATTTCGTAAGGTACTAAGTCCCCTTAAGGCAGACTGTGATCAAACTGATGGTCAAGATCTTAAAACTACTATTCAGTTCAAAAGTGATGGGCACAGGGTACCATCTAGAGATATTTAGAAAACGCTCCACCTTAGAATGCGAATATGCATTGTTCGGCCCCTGAACTCATTCTCCAGTGATGCGTATTAGGTACTTTCGGGCGTGAACGAGGATCGCAAGTGATGCGTATATGGTACTAAAAGGTTAAACTAAATCTCGGAGTATCACTACTTTTTCTGAGACAATATATTTGAGCTGAAATATACTCCACAGAAGAATTAATTTAATTAATTTCATCCCTATCCTCCTCTGAAATGTTTTGACTCTGGACTATTCGTAGATTTTTTTTTTCACTAATCTCACGAACGTTTAATTAATTTCAATTGCATACAATAGAAACTCTAGGCCAGGGGTCACCAAACTTTTTTGTTCATCGCCCCCTATATAATTTTTCGAAATCTCCATAGACCCCCACAAAGGTAATTTTCAGGTAATTAAAATAAAACTATATATTAGTCTAAATATTTAATAAATCAGAAACAGTAAGTAAAGTAGCTACAGAAATCAGATTGTTTTCTGGTTTATTATTTTATTTTCTATAAAGAATATAATATTAAGTCAATTATAAAAAAATTTTAAATTTTTACGTACGCAGTTAGATATGTGTGATTTGCGTATTAAGAACTGTTTTTCCTTCGAGTCCCAATAGACCCCCATTCGACCCCTTGGGTCAGATAGACCCCCTACTGTTGTTAAATAGACCCCTTGGGGTCTATATAGACCACTTTGGCGACCCCTGCTCTAGGCCAACAAAATAAATCATGATTTGGTAAATTACATGAAGTTACAGATGTATAATGAGTTGATAGGGGAATAGTGTTACATCTGCAAAACAAAATTTAAAAAAAGTAGAAGGAAAATATGGGACAACTATTTATATATATATATGTGTGTGTGTGTGTGTGTAGTCAATGCGTTGAATATAAATACTTCATTTATTTTCCTATTTTCCTGCATTTTATTGCAGTAAGTCTTTACTATATATATTGTCACAGGAGTTATACTTTCAGGCAATATTTGCGCTCAATAGAATGATAGGGAACAAGTTAAAATTCCGGTACAAAGTTTGATCTGAAAAGGCTCTGATTCGACGGTTAATGCGATGCTTCTGTTAAGTTTAGATTTAAGCATTCTCAGACATACTAATTGTATTTTTGTACACGGAAATGTTCCAAACTTAAAAATGCGGAATGAATTTTAAGTCTATAAAAAGATAAGCAAATGATAAACATATTGGTTAAAGTTCTGATTAATTTCTTGTTAAAACATTTTTAAAATTTTTGCGTGTCTGTAATTGAGAAATAATCTTGTTTCTGAATCAATATATAGAACAAGTCTCAGTTCATTGGAGAACTCGATAATTTTAATACAGTAAGAAAGCTTCCCTTAGTGTTAGTATATCGAAATTACATAGTTTTTCAAAAATTAATTTTCAGATAGAGAAAAGAATTACATCAAAGTTTTCTTTTTAGCTACTATTTTAAATTACACAAATTATTATTTTTATTTAACTCTCAGGGCTATTTTGCATTCTTGTTTCTGGGAGTCTATACGTTAGTTTTAAGAGAACAGTAAATTTTTAACCTGGAAAATATTCTGAGACAAATTCAAAATTCAGTTGCTGTGATTCTTCTTTATATTCAAAATGAATGCATTAGTTTTAATTTGCACTGCAAACCTGTCTTGGGAAATATTTTGCGCTAAATTGAAAATTCTTTCACTGTGAACTTCTTTACATTCAAAATCAGTATATATACATTAGTTTTAAACTAATTCCTTAAAATTGCCTTGTAAAATATTTCTAGGTAAATTGAATTTTCAGTCACTATGATTCTTTTTTATATTCAAAATCAGTGAATTAGTTTTAAGCTAACCTGAGCAGTTAACTTAAAAAAATGTTTGGAAGTATATTGAAAAATCAGTCCCTGTATGAATCCTCATTACATTCAAAAACATTCTTTACACTGATATATCCTAGACCTAGATGTCTTCTTCTTATTCCTTTCCCATCTAAAGATGTTTTCAAATTTAATGGGTTTTTTTATATAATACATAAAAATTAAATTACAAACGATAGAAACTGTTCCAAAGGATTTTAGAAAAATTTCATCCTTAACAGAGGGAAAATGATGGATCACACAAATATGATAAAGTGGTAAGCTGAATATTATTGGTTTATTTTAGTAATATGAACCAAAGCGTCAACATGAATTGAACAAAAAATGCATCAGAAAACTGGCAGATACAAATAAACCAGTCAGTGAAAAAGAAATTATTTGGGTGCAAAAAACAAATGGACAAAAATAAAGTTTCGAATCAAAGAGAGATTCTTCGACCATAAATATAACTTTCTGGTCAGGATTTCTCACCAGAAGTCTAGAATCCGATAAAGCAAGATCGATCTTGTAAAGTATCGGTTTTTGAAATGATTATCCGTTTATGTATCCATCGATAAATCACCCACCTTCCTCGTAGGTTCACCAACAAAATGACGTAACATGTTTTTCGATGCGGATTAAATCGATTTTAAAGCCGTTTCTTTTGGGAAGTGTGCAACATTTTATTGAAAAACTGTTCGTCATCAATTATCGTAAAAGTTGCTACCCTGTTCGATGTCTTCACAAAACCATAAAGTCTTTCTGAAAGGTTTTCATCTAAATTTAAGGTCCATGTTAAGATTTAGCATCAGTATTTTTTTAGTTATTTTTCAATGAAATAAATGAACGCGTTCGATATTAATTATTTGTTATATGTGCATCTCTTAGAAATTTTCTTTTCAAGGATGTTAAGGAAAAAGAGTGTTACTTTTCAAGGGTATATTTTAAGGACATTCTGCCATATTTGGTGCACTGAAATTATGTTATAAACCAACACAGAAATATCTTCTAAATTTTGCGGATAAAGTAGATAAGATAATGAATTGGAGTTTGGTCGATTAATTATTAACATCACACAATAAAGAATACATACAGATTGTGCAATTTTGAACTACATTGGAAACATTGAAGTGACTAGAATGACGACTTAAAGTATTAATTAAGTCGTAACACCTCAACGTGAGGATCATGATTCAAGACAGTCTTAACATGAGTCGTCTTTTCTACACGTTAAGTCCTTAGTAAAAGCGGAACTCAAACATCGAACGATTATCGACACCGAGCTTGATACCTGATTATTCTGCTATCATGGCCAATATATTTTTAAGATTTTAACGTTGTATTATATCTGTCACATTACATATGCTTGAAAGAGGGAATTTTTTAAAGTATACAAAAGAAAGCGACAAAATTCTGGGTTTATTTCTTGAGATTACGAGTATAATATCTTAAACTGTAATTTCGCATAGAGATTAATTGAAAAAATATTCCAAGACTCATGAATACTCGATTTGGTTGTAAGATCAGAGCCATATTTCATGAGTAACTTTTATGTTTAAGAATTTTATTCCATGAACTCTGTAATTTTCTTATTGTAAATTTCATCTAGCGTACTTATGTCACGTCTTTAAGCCATAAAATTACTTGAGATGTAAATATTTTTAAGTTAGATGGTTGAACAAAGTATGGCGAAATGTGCAGCATTGAAAAAAATAGCTTGCTTCTGAAGCTGTCATTTTTATGTAAAACATGAATAATTATCTTTTAAAGTGTAGCCAAGAATGGAATCATGTTCAATGTTTTAATCACAACTAAGTTTTGGGTATTGAGTTTATAAAAAGTCGTTTGTCTTATGATAGGGAGATTGTTAACATTTGATATTATATTCTAAAGCAAGTGTATATCATATCTCAAATAATTATTTCCTGAATTTGCCATGGATTTAATATGTTCACCATAGCATATTTCAAGTGGAATTTTTCATATAAATAAAGGTAAAGGAACACATTCATCGAAATCTTATGACTGAAAAAATAACAGCCAAATCGGACCGATTCGCTCGAACCGAATTTTAAATTTTGTGTTATTTGTTTTCGCTAACTGGCTGTTAATATGTTATACGATTAGGAATTTCTCTAAATTGCTGTGTGGGAAAATACTAGAATGTAAAATACCAAAATTAACTATTGATAACTAATTTTTAATTAAATTATTTCACATTTCATATATCATCACTAGAGGTGAACTGTGAGCTTGAAATTCTAATTTTAATTAGCTATTATAATTACCTAAACGCTTACGGTACATAACACTAAAAATTACGTATTACTGTAATATGGTGAGAGAAAAAAAAGGCTCTTTAGGTACCAAATATTATTTTTTTCCACTTATCTGTGCAATGTAATTAGTTGCTTTCTATTTGAGTGAAGGAAATCACTGAAAGGGATACAGAGGCTTAGAGAAAAAATTTTAGTCTTTAATTGTTAACAATGTTAATAAGGTACTCGTAATATCTAAATATTAAAAATAGATGTTTCTAACTTATTCAGGATTGGGAAAGAAAGGTATCAGTTGCTAATGGAGAGAGAAATGATATTGCATGAAGTCATTTAACATTTACAACAATATGACACAAACTTCTAAACTTTTTATGAAATTCAAAAGCCTCTTAAATGTTCTAGATGGTTTTCTGGTGAGTGAGTGAAGATGCAGTTTAATTGCAAAAAAATCCATACATTGATATGCTGCTCTGTAAAATGTATAACTAGATTCTAGAAGTTTGGCAAAATGGAAGAAAAGATAGAAGACAAGAAGTGTCGAATATATATATATATATATATATATATATATATATATATCTGTGTGTGTGTGTGTGTGTGTGTGTAAAAGAACCGTTAAGAATTTCCCCGGGTACGAGCTTCCCATGTTTACCAAAAGAAGCAATATATTGTGAATGTTAATTAACGTCGTGCTGAGAAGCTAAACGATGCCTATTGGCAAATGGACCTCCTGATCTCTAATGTCGGTCAAGTGACGAGGACGACACTAAAAAGGCACCTCCCTCTCTATAATGCACCACCACGTTTTTGGAAGGACTTTGGACGTCGATTAAGCTTAACATGCATCCATCCCGTTACACGGCGGGTCTTTAATGGCATCAAAGTTCGAATCCACGACTCGAAGAAATAAAGCCGTCAAAGAGCGTTGCCAAATACCATAACTAATAGGCTGCAACAGCCTAATCAAAGATAAAAAGCCCCGTGGGGAAGAAAACTCTTAATGTTCCTCGGGTTGGCAATGCCCGGACTTACATAATGAAAGTAAGTCCCTGAGGTGGGAGAAGTTTTTCTGGTACGTAGCATGAAAGAAAGGAATATTTTTCAGAATTTCATTTAAAAATGCTCAGAAAACCGCACAGCATTGAATGATATGTATTATTTTACCAAATTGTTTAATGTATTTTGTTGCTCTTCTCCTCGAAAAAAATTATATAACAAAGAAGACATGGAATTTAAATGAGATATACAGCAAAAAAATAAATAAATAAATAAAAAAAAAATAAACGTGTTTCAAGAAGTAGAATTCAAATTATTTTATTATTCATGACATATTAGATGTTTGTTATTTTATCAATATTCTATCATTTCTTACATACTTTCAATTTATGTAGAATAGGAAACTAATATATTGAAGTATATATAAACGTATTATTATAGAAATCTGATCATTTTGATTCTCTTCATGATACGTAGATGCTTTTATTATTGGCAATATCTTATATAAGTATCTAATGAAGGTCTAAAATACGACTCACTTATTGCGTGATATTTTAATCAGGTTTCTTATGATGAAATAAATTTATAATATATATAAATTAAATTTATAATCCATATATATATATATATATATATATATATATATTATAAATTTAATTTATTCCAGCACAAGAACTTTTTGGTTAACACCTCCCTTCCTTCGAAAATTTATTTTAACTAGTGAGTATCTAGAATCAATTTTTTTGTAACGGCCAATTTATATCCAAAGAAAAATAAAAACTTTATTAATGAATACACATTTGCTCTTTTTTGGGCAGATTTAAACTATACGACGTTATTCTTGATAGATTTAAACTATACGACGGGTCTAAAGTGATTGCAGGACTCGAACACACAATATTGATCGTGAGCTCACAATCAGGATCTCTAGGATACCCTGGTCTCATGTTGCTGGGCTATCGACCGAATCTTCCACAAGCTAATCTCTGACAGAAACTCATTCATAATACTATTATTAACATTAAACTATTTATCAGAAAATAAGTGCAAATTATATTAGTTGACAAATTGTTCATGTAATATATAAAGTGTGAACTTCAATTCTACTTGAAAGCTTAATAATGAAATTGACTTAACCAGAATTAAAGCAATAAATTTTCTATAGGATTTGAAGAATGGAAATTCAAAATATTTTGTTTATTCTGTAAAAGTTTCTTCCCAATGTGGCGGATAAACATCAGTAATAATTATATGTAAAGCATTACATCATATTATAAAAGAAAAGATTTGTTCCTGAAGAAAAATCAAATTAAGTTCTTTCGAAACTATTTACGTCTTCCATGTCAACAACAAAAAAAAAAAAAAAAAAGAATAGCATTTGGCAAAGTACCAAATAAAAACTTGTCGTTCGCAGCCAATAGCTTTTCTTTTTTTCGAGTTCCAGTTTGAGTAAATAATGTCTCCAAACATCTGATGCATGACATTATTAGTTCCGTGTGTAGAAAATCTGAATCTAAAAAGTAGTATTTAAAACATGTGAAAAACAAAGGAAATAAAATATAACATTGTTGGATTATATAGAACATTATCTCCCTCCATTGTAAATCATGCTAATTTTACATTTATGTTTTAATATTTGAGCTAAAATTAAAAGAAATATTTACGCTTCAATGACATAATACACTTAGCACATAAAAGGAAATAATTTGAGTTTTTTTTAAAAAAATTATAAACATATGTTTCAGATGAAATAACTTATTCATGACTCAAGTATACATAATCTTTAATTTTTAACTTGAGCATACAAAAAAGAATCTTTTCTCCATATCCCGTTTTAAACATGCTTTGATATTCCGTGTATCCTTAGCAATAAAAAGTCTCAAACATGTGAAATATTTTCGAGTGCACGGAAGTACAAAATGCATAAAACATTTACTATAACCTCACTCTAAATGAAAATGAATACAAAGTTTTCCAAACATCCTGAAAATTGTAAAATACGAAACATATTTAGTTACATTTTAATTCTTGAAAGGAATATTGTCTTTGAATAGTTTATTTTTATTCAAAGTATATAACATCTTTAATTTTATTATCTTACAAGTATCAAATATATATTTTCAATTTTATGTTTGAAAAAAATGTTGATATCCCTTGTTTCTGCATTGATTAAAATTATTAGTCATAGGAACATTTCATGTATCTATACAATCACAAAATACCCAAGATTATTTATTGTATAATTAGCCAATTCTGTTTCAAATTAAAAAACACTTTATTTGTTCAAATCTTCTAGAAAGTTACAGAACATGAAAACTACTTTTTTTATGTATTTTAATCACTTAAATCTGGAAATAAATCATCAACTCCAAATTTCTTATTTCAGAAGCGTATTGTAAAGATTTAATTATCACTATGAAGTTACCATGTTATGCATACCTGGAGGTAATTTTTTTTCTGCACATGTATTAATTTATCATTGTTATCTTCGCATATTTCAGTGTTTCATGTTGATTTGTTTAATTTCCAGAAGCTGTAGATTGAAGTAATTAGCAGTATGGATAAGACATAGTTCAATCTGCTGTGATAACGTCCTTTGAAAGTTTAATAAATGATGGAGGAAATGTATGACTCTGGATGGTCACACTATGAAGAGAAGTCTTAAGAATAATAAATCAAAACTGTGCTTCTATCTCAATTATTTCTTATAAATAATTAAAATTAATGAAACCCAGGTTTAATAATTAAATCTATGCAATAGTGTGGATTACTTCTATCAGGTCTTCATGAAGCGAAACAACATAAACCTCGATAGCTGTAAATTGCAGTATAGTGCAATACGGATCAATTAATATGCAGAAAAATTTTATACAGGTATTTCGATTATTTCTCAAAACAAATTAAATGTCTCGTATATAATATGTTTAATTTTATTATTTTGAAAGTGGAAAAAAATTTTCATGCATTTTACTTTTTATTATACATATTGATATTTCTTGTTTCTTTAAATAGTTAAAAAGTATCAAATATGGAAACAATTCAAGGATGCATGCAAGTTTAAAATACCTAGACTTTAGTGTGTATCAATTTTTTCGTGAAATAAATGGCATGGATTCGGAAACCAGAAAAACTTTTATGATATTTTATTATAAAATTTTATTTTATTTTTTATTTATTTATGTGTAATTTTATAAAGAAAAATTTTGGACCAAAAAAAGAGTATTGGTTTTAGAAAAAAGTATGACATATCCAGGTAAAAGAGAAAGACAAATAAATATTATGAATTCTGTACTGTAAATATTTTTGTCAGTATGTGTGCATCTGAGGATTTTATTGCCTTTTTTTACTTTACTTCAAAGTCTAAAAATTTATAACAAAATAAAATGTAATCGGTTAAAAGCTTCGGATATTCTAAGATTGTTTCGACGCCTGTGACGTACTTCATTTTTCTCATCTAACAAGCATCAGTTTGAGACGTGAGTATTGGTATGTCTGCTGTATGAATCTATAGTAATAAAAGGAAGATTTTTTTGTGTGTGTGTAGAGAATTGGGAGGATGGTCTAAGAGAAAAAAGTTGGTAAGGACCAGACACATAAAATTTGGTAAGCTTAAACTATGAATGATAATGTTATGCACCTTAAAGAGAATTTATCGGAACTTGTTTTGGAAATCTTATATTCAATTTTGAGGCGAATTTTACGAACTTTTGATATACTTTGAAAACTCATTCTTCAGCTAAATGTCTAAGTATTATATTTTTTGCACAAACTTCGTGATTTAACTTTTTTTCAAAACGTAGGACAGCCCTCGTTCTTGGCGTATGAAAAAATTAGCCACTTTTTATTAAATCCTTGAAAATTTAGAAGAAAAGTGAGTTTTAGATATTTTAATATTTTTATATCGTTTCATTCGGGCATCAATTGATCCAAACGATCTGCATATTTTTCTATCTTTTGAAAAAAAGAACAGCACAGAAATATCAAACAATGAATGCCAATATGCATTTTTAATCATACAAAGCAATAAACAAGATATTTCTTCCCCCTCCCCCTCTAAGGAAAACTATTGTCCTTCTGCGCATAGCTCTGGTGTCTATAACATCGCATGAAGTCACAATTAATTATTAACAACAATTTATTCTTCATGGAGTTTTCTTAGAAATTGTTGCATGCTTTAAATGTATTGCTCTATTTTACAATAAAATTTATAATTCTTTCCGATTGAATCATCAAAAAATGTATTATTTAAATATATAATTTTTGTTACCTTTAATCCTTTTTAGTTCATCAAACAATTAATAATATTTTAAATGAATTAAACAACAACTAATTAAATTATACTAGATAATCAAGAGCTATTATTAAGGCGCTAATGTTTCACCTTCGGCTTCGAACAGAGGATCCTCCCGAATTGTTTAAAGTTATGCATTTAGCCATACTCTGTTATCTTTCAAACCATTCTATCGGTAGAGGCTTATTTGCACTACCTAAAGAATGTCTAGGAGATTATTAAATTGTGGAGTACTTCATTGTAAAAATTACTTAAATACATCATCTTGGATTAGTTTGCACCAGGTTTAATCGAAATGAAGATAATTTAGGTTTAGTAGTTGGATTGTTGTGTGTGTGTGTGATTTATTTTATAAACACCCACGTTTTATAACACCAAAGAACAGGACTCCGGCAAAGATTGTATCTTAATTTTAATATTTGTAATAAAAATAGTGTTTAATGTGAGTTTCATAATACTATAAGTAGTTTATTCAACTAGAATACTTTATACTCTTTCTAAACAATTTGCATCTAAGTAATTTTTCTAAGTAATTCTTTCTTTTTTATATTTATAAGTCAATGATCCTGTTTAGAAAAGTAAATTTTTTTTGGTTTAACTAAGGTATACTACTATTTAACATAAGTACGCATATTCAATAAAGATTTATGACTAAGAAATATATTTACAATGTCACATTTTAAATCTTAGCAATATGTAAATACACATACACACAAACATATATATATATATATATGTGTGTGTGTGTGTGTGTGTGTGTGCGCGCGCGTGCGTGTATGTGTTTGAAAGTGTATGTGTAATTATTTGGTCAACAAATAAAAAAATAGCACTTCTAATAATGATAATAACAATACAGAATATAGCTGTATTAAATTCATGAATAAAAATAAACTTTAACAATATCCTTATTAATCATAGAGATTCACTTTCTATTAACAATATTAAGATCACAATGGCTTTTTAATTTGATAAAAATGTAGGATGTACGTTATATAATTAAAATAATTGTAATTGTGTTTTGAGTTAAATTGCATGCAATGTAAATATTTTATTATCGAAGAATACTAACCGGTGTTTAAAGGTATTAAAATAATGATCAATAAGAAATTGAGATAATTTATAAATAAAGGTAACGCTTTTGAATTATTACATCCAAGAAATTACTTTAAAAAAATTAACTAAGACGTTAATAATTTAAAAAAAAATACTAATTAACCCTGTCAGCACGGCACGCCTTGATGTAAGACGTTCCCTGTGGAAGGGAAATAATCGAAGGGAACTATTCCACGTGCCGGGGATTTTGCGTAGTTTAGCCTAACCGAAGAAAAAAAAAACCTACACAAATTTCGTCCTAATGTTCTAATTTTTTGTAAAATATTAGATAATTAACTAAGCTGTTATATTTTTTTTAAAATTAGAATTTTTAATTACATTTTATTCTTTTAATTTACAAAAAAATATGTATTTAAAGAAGTGCTTACATTCAGAAATATTTTTCAGAACCTCCGTTGAAATTATGCCTAAGTTTTACCAACAAAAGCATCAATAAACCTTAAAATTAATAAAAAAATATTCAGTAAAGACTATTTACAAGAATTAATAAAATTTAATGTGAAGACCGAGTGTGGTAATTCTCGATGCGCGGAGATGTCCTGTTTTGTCCGACTCTGACAAAATGTTCGCATCAGAATCACTAGAAATATTCTTCTCATACTGTTAAGAAAAAAAAATCACATTCTTAACATTAATTGGTTCGTTGACCATATGAGTATATTCTTCTGATAAACAACTCTTTCTCGAAATTATAAACAGGGGCCAAGACTTTCCGAAAAATACAGGGAAGTAAAAGAAATACATCCAAAAGCAAATCATAGGCAAACAGTACTGACGGTATAGCTCTAAAAAAAAGAAATGACAAATACATAGCAAAAACCAATAAAAAACATTCGGTGAAAAACAAAAACACGAATATATACTTTACATGGAAGTTAAAAGAGTCCAGTTCAGTTTATTTACTTTACGCTTTCCTTTATCCCCCCCCACAACAGGTGGTGAGCAAAATACTCATAAAGACAGACTGTGATCAAACTGAAGGTCAAGATCTTAAGACTGCTATTTAGTTCAAAAGAAATGGACACAGGGTGCCATCTAGAGATATTTAGAAAACTTTCCATTGTAGAACGCGAATATTCATCTTTTGGCCCCCTGATGTCAATCGCAAGTGATGCATATTTGGTACTTTAGGCCGGGAACAACAATCAGGAGTGATGCGTATATGGTACGTTCGTCCCAAAAGAGTGAAATATAGACTGTTATGATTAAAAATAGTTTTTAAATAATTAACTATATAAAAGATGGAGAAATTTTACTCCATTTGTAATTACAAATTTAAGGGTTTTTTTTAATTCCATGGAGTTAGGTAATTTATAAAATGTTATTTTGGCCAATTTAAAAAATTAAAAATGAATAGATTTTTGTCTTATGAAAATTTTTAATTTATTATTATTATTGCATTAAAAGAAAATTAAATTAGATATAGTGGTAAAAAAAAAAAAAAATAAAAATTATTCCACAAGGGGTCCAGATTTATCTATATTTCTTTCAATATAAATTCAGAAAAAACAATAATTAAAAATTGCTTAGATTTATTGATATTTTCATTCTTTTTCAAGTTAATAACAAGAGATATTATAAATTATTTGTTATTGTATTATTGATTTGATTTATTATTATTGTATTTCTTCAATTTAAATCTGATTAAAGCTAATGTAAATTATTCTGAAACATGTTCCTTAGATGTAAATTTAAAAATTATGAGCAGTGGTATCATAGGAAAATATTTATGACAAGAGTGATTTATACTGCTTATATTGATTGAACATGATATTAATTTAAGTTTAAATATTTTTCAAAATCTATTATACAATTATTTACTGAGAAATATCAAAATAGTTGATTTAACTATAAATTTGTAAGATAACTTACATATAATTTCTATATTACATGTAAAAAAGTTTGATTATCCTATTAATAGTTTCGAAAGATATTTAAAATACAAAAAAATATTAAGGTAATGGAAAAATTACGCACACATACACTCATACATACACAAATACACACACATACATACATACACAAATACACACACATACATACATACACAC
>BMAW01127365.1:132879-153428 GCA_019974015.1 Nephila pilipes | reverse complement strand
ATATATATATATATATATATATATATATATATAATTTAAATAGTTCTTCTGATATATTTTTTATAGAATAAAAGAGTTTCTTCAATTTAGTTGAAATTCATTTTCAAATTTCTTGCAATCTATTTTCCATTATTTAAAAAAGATTTTATTCATTATTTATGTTTTTTTAATTTTTCAAAATATTTTTTTTAATCATCTTTTCTATCATTTTTGCTTAGTAATTTTAAGCAAGTAAAATATTTTTGGTTTATTTAAATCAATCTATATTTACCAGGGTTTCATTAATATCAATCGATTAATTTTAACTTGGCGTTGAACTCTTTCATTTAAGTAGTAAGAGTTCACGTATGAAATTTGAATTTTTTTTTTTTAGTTTTTTCAATAGTTGTCCTGTATTTTATTTATTTATTTCCATTTTTTTTTATGTTTTATATGTTTATCTCATTAATTTCTATACCTGCATTTGTTTTTGTAGTCTTTAAAAAAATTAATTTTTATATCTGATGATATATAACTGCTAATTTTTACATTACATTTCGTTTTAGAATGCTTAATTTTTTTGATCAATGTCTGGTTTTATTTACATTTCTTTATTTTATTCAGCTTTTAATTGGTTTTATAATATTTTAGATATTCATTTACGCGTGTTTTGGTTGTTTGCTGTTGAATTCAAAATATTACTATGTTTAACTTTTTTTCTACGGTTAATTTTTTCATTTTGCTCATTTTTGGTTCGTTACTATATTGTTTTTATAATATAAAATTCACTGAAGTGTGATTGTTTGGTCAGTAATACCGTTAGAAATAAATATTATTCCCTTCCAAAGTATTTACCTGTATTAATAGAATTATGCCCATTATATTAATCTTACATTTTATTTCAATTTTTAAATTTTTAGGTTTGTTAACATATTATTTTGGTTAATTTTTAGGTTTGTTACATGTAACATAGTACTTTGGTTTTTAGGTTCTTAAGCTTTTAGATTGCTTAAATATTATTTAAAGTTTTTATTAGTTTTGAATAAATATTAAATTGTTTCCTAATGAATTTTTTAAATATTTCATTTTCTTATCTAATAATTGTAATGATGTTTTGGTGGAAATTTTTAAATGGTTATTTATAACATGTTGTAATTTGTCATTTGTACTCTTTGTATATATATATATATATATGTATATAAGTATGTATATATATATATATATATATATATATGTGTGTGTGTGTGTGTGTGTGTACGTCAACTATTAAGTGCATTTTTTGTTGTGTGTTCATGTTCTTAGGGAACACTCGTATCGAATTATCATTTAAACACAGGTTGTTCAGTCTCCATCGTAACCTTCTAAATTATTATAGAAAAACTGAATTAAATATGATTAAAACAATTTATTGTATTTTTCTTTCATTAGTCTATTAATTTCAAAAGTCTATTCAGGTATAGTTACTTATTTGTCATAGTGAATCGAAACATTCATGCAAAAACCTAATTTTAATTTTACATTGTTTTCCTTAATTCTTCCCGAGCAAATTTAATATTCATATACATCAGTGTTTCTCCAACTGGTGGTCGTTTTAACTGACTTGTAGCCAGGTTTTTTTTTTATTCAGTCATGATATTGTGTCTAAATGCCACTATAGACCTTCAGTGGAGTTAGGTTGATGGACTTTAAAACTGTCAAGGTACCAAATCCCCTTGTTGGCTTGGAGTGGAAGTTTGGAAAAGGAGGCTCCACCTCACTTGTTGTCCTCAGCATTTGATAGAGGTTTAATATTCTTTTTTTACACAGCCAATACCCCTCGTGATATTCCATAGTGTGCTGTTAAATAATAATAACATTCCAATTCTATAACTTTGTCTCCAGTATACTTTTCGGTTATAACGTTTTTTATCTAATATACTATCTGCTTATAATTAAATTTTCTATAGTATACAAATTAACTGCCGACACGGTAAGTATTGTTATTATTTTTTTCTCAGTTTCTAAGCTGATGGTAATGGTAGTGGTTTTTGAATTGAGTAAGAATACTAATTGGATGAGTGAGTGAATGTAAGTTGTGGCTTACGGCTTAAGTGCGAAATCTAGTTATGACGCTCCAAACTATGTGTAGCTTTAATCTAAGCGTAAGAATAATGGAGGAAAAAAGATAATATGGATGTGTGTGTGTGTGAAAAAAATAAAGGTCGAAAGTATAAAAGGAAGTAAAAGGAAGAAATCACTAGGGTACATTGTATCATGATGCTCGCATTTACATAAAGAAATTAATCCTCACGCAGTGACTAATAATTGAAGTCAGTCATTTAATTGATCAGTTTTTATACCCGGGGATTACATAAACTGAATATTAATACTATCTATTTTAGTCAATTTCTTAGGTATCTAATAAATACAGGTAAATGTTTCTGATGCTTTATTTAAACTCACTAATATATTGTATTTCTCTTTTTATTCTTAAAATTATAATCATTAGGAAAACAAGTAATGCATTAGGTAATTCTAGGGTATTTTTATGACACCCTCACTGGTTCGAATTAATATAGTATTTTCTCACTTGTCTGTAAGAAACGGTTAATTCCGAACTTGTGTTTTTATCCCTTCATTTAAACAAGTGTAATTACAAGAAAAACACGTTTTTCAACAAAAAAAATTGAATCGAGCAAACAATAAATGAGAATATATATTGATGAAAAATATCAGTACAATTTTGGTAAGTATTACTTTACAAAACATCTTATCAAAAACCAATTATATTTGATCCAAAGTGACGGACTTCGTAATTTTGAACCTTCATCAAGTGACAAGGATAAAACACGAAATGGCACCTTTCTTTCCAAACTTCCACATCTCGACACCGTGAGGACTAGTAGACTCCACAGATTTCATGATCTTTATCGCTGTTATATGTTGGATCTTCAGATGCATAATGGCTTAAGTTCATGACTCGACGGAAAAAACGGCCACTAGTTAGCAACCACTAGTCTATCGTGACCATGAGTAAGATAGTATGCAGTTCATTTTTGAAGAATCAAAAGATGGCAATTAAAACTAATGTCAAGAATATAGAGTTTGTCTAATCATTTTACGTATTTCTTTAAGGTACTGTGGCCGTGGTAGCCTGGTGGTCATGGTTTCAGACTCGTGGCCGGAGGTTTTCTTTGAGTAGGGGGTTTGAGCCTTGGCCACCAAAAACCCGCCGTGTAGCCGGGGCTGATGCACGTTAATTTGTCAGACCCAAAGTACTCCAATCGGAGGGGTGTGGAAATTAGGAAAGGGGGTGCCAGCGCAGGCGTCATCTTCGTCACTTGACCGAGGTTCAAAATTACTAGATCCGTCGCCAATAGCCCAAGTGTTGCTTCTTGTGCGAAGTTAATAAAACCAAACCAATCCAAACCTTTAAAGAAATATTTTCATTAAAATTATTCTATTTACATTACATATACGAGCAATATTTTGCTGTAAATTCAAAACCCTGCATTAAATATATGCATTTTAATAATTTGTATGTATCAGATTATATTACATAGGCAGGTACTTTTCGCAATTTATATGCAAAAATTCAAATAATGTAACATAATATTACCAGTTATTATGTAGCAATGTAATTGAATCATTTGTTTGCAGCAAGAATACAAATTTTAGAGCAACACAGAAAAAATACTTTTTTTTTTACTTTCGAAATCGCACGGTTGAAAATCATTTTACTTTCCCCAATTGAAAAAAAAATAGACACTCTCGTTTGTGAAAATAACCCAAAGAGAAGACATTTGCATTAAGTTTGTACAAACAAGTCTAGAAAATCGAAACTTTCCTATCCAATAAAGTGAAATCGGCTTATCTAAAAAGATTTAACCTTTTTTTTTTTTTTTTTTTTTTTTTGTTTTGATTTCCTCTTCCAAAAAGTTAACAAAGAAACAAACTGTGAACTTATTTGAAACACGGGAAGTGAAAACCATTGTTATAAGAAAAGGTTTTTCAGATTTATGTCTCTTAATCAAAACATGGCTTTCTAGCGAAAAAGCAACAGCCCTTGATATTTCGATTTCTTCATTTTTACAATTTATTTCCTAAGTCTGTCTTTGATATTTCGATTTCTTCATTTTTGCAATTTATTTTCTAAGTTTATCTTTTCGTACGAAGAAATCCATAACAAATAGGACTAGAAAAATTTTAGTTTTTATTGATTGTTCTTCCCTTTAATAAAAAAGTGGTGTTGTTGCTATTTGTGTTGGTTACAAAGTTGCAGTGATGAAAACCAAAACGTATCATAATTGTGAACTGATGTTATTCACACAGCCGACACCTCAGATGCCAACCAACTCTTGCCATTCACTCAACGTCAGTGTGAAGTCATTGAGCTCCGTCAGATGTAACGTACACTTGTAACTCCACACCGCAAGGGTATAATGGAAGAATAAGGACTCGAACACATTTATCGATGAAAATATCGCTCGCATCAATATATTGTATCTTTTAGCTAATTTGTGACTATTACCCTCATAGCTACTGTGGCCGTTTGTGATTGTTTATTAATGTCGTTCTAAGAATAAAAACGTGGGCAACTGTCTAAGAACCTTGTAAAGTCGAAACTCCGGCAAGTGACGAAGACGACACATAAATTGGCACCTCTCTTCCCAAACATCCACATTTCGACATTATAAGGACTTGCATCCTCAACAGATCTAACGTGCATCATCTCAACTACATGGCGAGTCTTTACTGGCATAATGACTTGCCCATAACTCAAAGGAAACAACGCATGTACGTGACCATGACCACTAAGCTACCGTAGCCATTACTGCAGCCGAGCAATGCAATTGAATGCACAATAAGAAAGAAACGAATTTTTAATCGTATTTGATGAAGTTGCAACGAGTATGTATTTGAATAGAATATCTGGATAAAGATCAGTTTCAAAATGTTTAAACAGTTTATTGGTACTTAAATAAGCTATATAAAAAAACTAATAATGTGAAGTGATCACTTAATCGCATTCTTAATCAAATATGATAATCGAAACTCCTACTTATATTGAGGAATTCAAATAGTAAACCGTATTTGGCTGTATCCGAGTACAATGGATTTCTGGTATACACCTCTAGAACATTTTAGCACAGTCACTCGCACCCATTTATTCTCTCTGCTACTACTTTTCTCTGATACTTCTAATCTCCCTGTCGCATTCACTACACTTCTGATACAGTACTACTAATTTGGGTAAGTCATAGTTCTTTCACTAGACGAGGTCCCCATGTCAAACGTCGTAGTTGAGCAGCCCTAGAATTTCATTAAATGTGCGTGAAATCTCGTTACAACAACGATTCTCAATACCAGGGTGCGCAATCTGGGGGAGCGAGACGTCGAAAATAAAAGGGGGAGGGAAGAGCGAACACATCGAAAAGAAAATATTATTTAAAAAAATAGAATAATTTACTGAAAAGGAATGCGAAACAAAATACATCATTTTAACTTAACAAAATATAAAATAAACAATTACACTTAAATTAATTTATATATAAATATTATTATATCACTATATTGCGATGCATTTAATAATTAACTTATTACTATTATAAAAACAACTTTAATAACTATTAATGACACTCCTGGGCTTAGCTTTCTGAGGAATGTTTTCAACGGAAAGCTTAATGTTAGAAATAGACACCCCGAGATTTTTTTCTGTATTAAGCTGAGATCTATGTTTTGTTTTCAAAGCAAGCCAGAAAATTTTGTTTCGCTTATGCAAGATGTTGAAATCATAATATTATACAAAATGCTCTTGTTTACTGTGTAGGGAACTCATTATATACTCCCGCTCAAAATTGCGCAAGAGTGATTTATTACAAAATTGTCTTTTTATTTCGCCACTAGCCTTGATGCCTATGAAAGTTTCTTCTTTGGCAATTTCGTAATTTCATCTTTCAGAAGTATTTTGAAATGTATCCCTAACTCTTTCGTAACTTGCTCTACGAAGTCGTCGTTAGCAAGAAAATACATTTTTAAATTCTTTGCCAGAATAGTTAAATGATTTTCAATCATTACAAAAACAAGATTCACAAGTTTTTATTCAGTCTTGTAAGCACTAACACATTCATCCCCATTTGCTAGAATTCCTTCGTTCTATTTTGTTTGTATGCATTACATTTCTGATCCACAATTTTAATTTTGTTCAAAAAGAACTAATAGTATTAGTCGTAACCAACATATGTTTATTTTCTTCTTGAAATTGAAGACTGAAGATATTTAATTTTTCTGATATATCGAAGAAGAATCTAAATTGTGTCGCAAATATACAATCTCGAAATTTCTCGATTTCCAATCAATTGTTCACTTCTACAAAAATAAACATTTCATCTCTTAACTCCTAAACATGTAGAAACTTTCGATGTGATAACCATCTTGCTTTGCGATAAAATATTAACGCTGAATGCACTGCACCTATGCCTTTATAAAATGCAGAAATAATTCTTTAATTTAAAAATGTCTCATATTTATATAATTCTACTACGGTTACAGCCGTCGTTAACACAACATCCGGAATGGGACTCGTTTGTTTGGGAGACAGAGCATCTTTGCTGATTGTGAAATGTGACGAATTTTGTTTCATAAGTGCTTCTACACGTTAAAATTTCTCAGACATTATACGAGCATTATCGGTGCATATTAGGACGCAATTTTTCCAGTCTGTATTTGCCTCGTTCATAAAATCATTTAAGGTAGTAAATAAGGCGAGACGTTACATTGAATTTTGTTGGCTTACAGAAAACTATTTATTAACTGTTCTACTGTAGGCTTACCGTTACAAAATTGAACATAGGTAATGAAATGAGTGTCTTTAATGTTAGATCTTGTCTCCTGAAGCTGAATTGAAAACAATTTGTTACGCAATTTTTCAAAAGGCTGATATTGCCCATTTTCAATTATATCTACTTAGACCGAGATGACAGTGACCATATGGTAGAGGTATGGAATAGAATTGTTTGCTGTAAAATGATCTACGATTATAGCTTCTACAATCTCAATGATTGTTTGCAAAATATACTACTTACAAATATTGTGATGATTTTTACATCTGTCTATTTTATGTGAAACTTTGTAAGAAGCAAGTAATGCTATTTCATTCACATAATAATAGGCTTTTTTTGAAAATGTTTGCTTTTCATGTGATATTAATTTTGATTCTAATACCCTTCGGAGTTAACGAACACTGTACGAAGCGGTTCTGAAATGTAGTGTAATTTAATGGATTTCTGACTGTCTATTGCCAAAATTTCTAGGCGAGCCACACACAGAGGCCCGCCTTCTTATTTTACTTCAGTACAAATGAAAACAAAATTTATGTATTCTTGAGAATGTTTATTATATTTTCAGATCCACTCTCATTTGTGCACTTATTGATGCGTTATTATCATCTAAAGCTCGCTTACGCCAACTTAAAAATTTATCCGTGATTTTATAAACATACACTGACGTGAATATTTAATATTGTGAATTGCAGTTAACAACCAGATTACAACATACATGTTCAGGATAAATTTGAGAGAATTGACTCGACAGATAGTGGATGGATTTGAACGAGATTCAATATTTATACACTTTCACATCAAGCTCGCGTAGACACTCCAGAATGTTCGAGATTAACTGTAATTGCTTTTGAAGCCACAAGAATGAAACTCAGTTTTAGACACAGGTTAATTTCCATTAAATAAAAGGCTCTCGTCACTCACTATATGCAATTGCGTGGATGCTATTCTTCTCTTAATTTCTTTTTGTACACAGGAGTGTAACGGATTTCAAGTGCTTTTCTCTTCCACTAACCTGTGGAGCTGCGTTACTAAGATATTTGATATGACAATCTCACTTCATGAAAGAACAAATATTATATGCAATTTACCATTATTATACAAGAAGTATAGTGAATAGGATAGGAGAGATAAAGGAATTAGAGAAGTTCATCAGAATACTTCATTGGTTTGAGCAACTGTGAGTAGATGTATTAAACTAATATGGGGTGTGGCTATTAACAAGCTAGACTGACGCTGGTACAGAAGTACGCATGCGCCAAATGCTAGCGACCTACAGAGGTTTAGCAAGAAACCTTCCCTTTCGAATGCATTGAATCTTTCTTCTGTAAACAAATCCGCAAAGCCTAAGCCTCCATTCGCATTAGAGCTAATTATTTCCTCAAGAAAAAGAGTAACGAATTTTGAAATTTCACATGAAAGTTGGAAAACCCGCTCTTATAATATATTGAAAGAATAATATGACAATTAACACGTACAAGTGTGTTTGAATGGTTTCAACGCTGTCAAGATGGCCTACAATATGTTGAAGATGATTCACGCCCGGCTTGTGTTTCAACGTCAAAAACTAATGGCAATATGACAGTATTGAAAAATAAGCGGTGATCTGGTTTGATATGACCGTCGGTTTAGTATTCGTATGATTGCTGAGATAGTAGGAAGTGACAAAGAATTCACACGGTAAATTTCACAATTTTTTTTTTATCAGGCACACTCAAAAAGTGTATGCCAAAATTTATCACGTTTGAACAAGAAGAATCTTGCAAAAATGTTTGTATTGACACTTTGAATGACTTTCAAAATGACACACACTTATAGGAATGTATAATATCGTCTGAAAAGTCGTGGCTTTTCACTCATGATCCCGAAATGAAGAGTAAACCCATAAAATCGAAGATCCCATCTTCAACAAGAGCCAAAAAATAATATCTAATTAGCGAATCAAAATTCAAAGCAATGATGATTTTTTATGATATTCATGGGAATGTGAATCTTTATTAGGTTCCTGAAAATCAAACTAATAATCAATTGCGAAGTTCTTCTTGAATTTCATGAAAAAAAGGGGGAAATCGACACAAATTGTGGAAGGGCAAGTCATTCCTCATTGTCAGTCAAGAGAATGACACAAGAATGAATTAACGAGAAGAAGGTTAACTAATTGCACCCTAAACCAAGTATAATTATGAAGAATTCTACTTATATTGGTAAAGGAATAGTTCATTCTAAATCACTGGTTCAGATTCAAGTAGACTACTTGGAATGAGAAACGGTTCATGTTTTCTAGGTGTAGCTATTAAATAATGACTCTGACGTTGTAATAGACATTTTATTTTGATATCATACATATTTTCAAATTATCATCTTTCCTTCACCTTCCATTTTTTGAAACAATGCTGGAACTCTTCTGCCATTTTCTCTTTCACAGCTACATAGATTCAAATCGTCATCTTTTTAATGCTAATTTCACCTTAGGAAACAGACATAAGTCATATGGCACAAGATCCGGCGAATAAATAAGTCGGATTGTCTACTTCGGTGTGTTGTATTTCGGGTTAGAAACCTCTTAACTAAAATGTGGAAAAACTTGTCTTTCCACCATTAGGTTCAGTTTTTTTCTTTTTTTTTCTTTCACAGAGTTCATCAAAAATGTATATATAGATTGATAGATAGAGATAGATAGATAAATATAAAGAAATAAAGTACATAATTTTTTGTATGTAATTCATGCAAATAAACAGTTTTAGCTTTATTTCATTTTAATGACATTTTGTTTAATTAGTTTTCAAATGAAAGTTATTTTCCCTATGCGATTTCAAAAAACTACCCACAGGAAAAACTACCCTCAAAAGAAAGATACACACATTTATTCATAAGCAATTATAAATAGTAAGAATAAACATACAATAACAATATTCAAAGCAAGTGATTAAAAATATTTTATTTCACAAATCCTAAATTTTTAATTTAAAGTACAATTCGATGCTTATAGTTTATATATATTAAGGAAAATAATTTTCCAAAAGTATATAAAATTTTCCACCGTTGAAGAAAGGGAATTTTAGAGAGTCAGTTATGTTTATATAATTTTTATAGATGTTTAGTTAAACTATATATTATTCTTTTTCGTCAAATTCCTACCAAAAAATAAAGAAAGATTATTTGCGTGTAAAACCTCCAATTGAATTACAAAAATCATTCAGTCGTCGGAAGCATCTAAAAATGACAGCTTCGTCTACAACAAATACGAATAAAAGCTTTTAAATCTGGGGCTAGAAAAACTTCCGCATGAAGAGAGTTTCGTCTGTGGCAAAATCGTGTGAGAGCTGTGTTAATCCTCAAACTTTGTGATAAAAGGTGTGATAAAATAATATTTTTTTCTTATCTAAGTAAATTCTGCACTTTTATTCGAACTTCATAACATTTTGAACAATTCGCTTTGAAACAAAATAAAATGAAAATCACTCTCTGTTCGACATTTCGAAGAAACTACTCTTATTCCACTAGATGGAGACTTTTTATTCTACGTAAAACCATAATAAATCCGAGTACTTCCTGTAATGTATTAGAATTCTCAAAGTATTTTTAAGCTCTAGCTTCAGTGCATGATTCTCGTTATTTGAAAAGCATAAAATAAACTATTTACTTAATAACTTTATTCTAATCAAGATGAATGAAATAAAATATGATTATGATAATAAAAACCTCGTATCTCTTAAAATAATCTTTTTCAAATTGAAAAATAATCTTTTTTAAGTTTTCTAATTTATCATATTAAAAAAAAAAAATGTTGTACGACGGTCGTTCAGTAAGTTATTAGAAGATCCAAGAGACGGTGCCCGTAAGCAGTGAAAATGGTTTATTTTAAGCAAGCACATGACTCACTAGAGAGCTAACTATGTTTTAATTAATCGTGTTCGTGATCTCATGACGCGTTTTACTCTTCAAATTCCTTTCCGGCTGATGAGATCGTTCTCAACTTCTTTGGAACAGAATCACTGGAAGCAACCCGAATTTTTAAATGTTGCTTGATTTGCGATGCATTAAAAGTTAATCTAAGTATCACTGAAGGGGGCAACTCGACGCGAAAGGACGTTGACATTTCTACCCCTAGCAATGATGCTTTGATTTGGGAACAAATGATTACCAAATCAAAAATAATGTATGAATCAATGTTAAAATAATTTCAACTCCGTTAACCAGTCGGTAACAACAATTTACTTTAATAAAACCGTCTTTCTTTAAATACAATTACTTTTTGAACCACCCTGGTATTTCGAAATTCTTTAAAAGTTTGGCCTTTCCCACATGCCTTCAAGATTAATTATCCAGGACCAACAGAGAAGTGAGGTTAGTTGGCACGGATCCAAAGAACACGTCGTCTTGATAGCTAGTCCCATCTTCGTTTATTTTATATCATTACGAACCGAAATTGCACAGCCTACAGTTTGAGGGGATTTGTGGTTTTCTTTTTATCAGGATTTAATAAGACAGAGTAGACATTCCACCCTATTTAGGTAAGGCGATGTCATTAATATAATTCAGATACATTTCTACTAAAATATACGGAAAACTTTCAAATAGTTTTAAAACAGAAAAATGATATTTAGATTATCTCTCTAGAAAAATGGATATACTTTATTTCTTTGCAGCATTTTACGAAGTTATATTCCTTTTCCGTAGGGAATTACACGAGTTATTCTTGCAGTAAAAAAAATTATATCTCATAATCCAATATTTTTTACTTAAATGTTCTAATCTAATTAAAAGTAGAATTAAACATCTCTCACTGCGTAATAAATAAAGCGCCTTCCTTCCAATATGAGCCTATTTTGTTTCTTCCCATCATTCCTACATATAAATTCCAATTGAATTTTTCTGATGCCATTTTCAACTTTTTCCGTGTTAATACCTAATCTTCAGTAACAAAATTCTATATTCTTTCGTAATTATTTTGATTTACAATATAAGCGTGCGTCTTCTGTAAGTTACACACACATTTTTAATTATTCCTGTTCTTTTTATCAGAGCCAGTACTATTTCAAGCTTTGTCATCTAAGCAAAACCTAAAGTAAAAAATATTAACTTAGCAATCATGACAATAAATAAATAATCCAAACCTGTATTTCCGCAGTTTGCACTACGGATGTTCCTATGATTGTAAGCTCTTTGATTTTAATCTCTCATGTAAACTAAAAAATAAATTTTAATACCTAAAAGTCTCTCTCTCTCTCTCTCTGCATATATATATATATATGAGTATATACCGTATATTTCCGCAATTAGGACGACCTTTGAAAAAGACGAGGTATTAAGTTCCGCCGAAGTCTTATAATCTTAGCGTCTACCAGGCCTATAAGATGATCCTCAAATTATCAACGGCTATGAATTTAATTCATATCAGTCAACATAATCTGCTACAAATTTTATTTTCCTGCATCTTGCAACACTACCTATAGAGGCATGGGCTGAATCAGGATCTTCATGTTCCTCTAATAGTTATGGTTACAGACTCGCCACCGATGTTATTTCGTCAAGTCCTGGATTTGAATTTGATGTTACTCAAGAGTCGCCGTGTAGAAATGCTAATGCATGTAAAATCTCCGAGTTCTCCGTTTTGCGTTGTGTGGAAATTTGGAGATGGTTCAGATACAATCATCATCGCACTCGAATAAATTCAGAATGAGTTTACATCAGTGAGTTCGTTTTAAGCAAATCACAGTTACTTGACACATTGCTAAGCAATTCTACTTTTTAATACAACGAACTTCTGCTTTAAGAGTAGGTTAAATAATATCTGTTTTTGAAAATAGATTGCGTTGCTAAGGAATATTGATGTTACAAATGTATGATGCCGTCTCTTAAAGTGTGCCAAATTAAATCTAGCCCTGATTCATATATAAATTTTAATTTGGGAAAAATTAGCTGCCCAATCAAAATGTGATTGCTTCTGTACCGTGTTATCATCATAGTATTGCGTCCAGCTGTCACTTCCAGTAAAACTTAGATTCGTCATTATTCTCCACTAAGTAAACAATAATCGAAACAATGGATTGTTTTCTAAGAATCTGCTTTATGGAAGACGGTTAGTAATATTCTAGCGACGATTATTTGAGTGGCAAAAGGCATCATACATTCGAACCGGACTTTTTAGGGAACAAACTAAATGAGCAATACTCCAAGGAGTTACTGGATTCCCATTTCACATTCCTCAAAAGGGGTGGCATTGGTAGCCTGCCAGTTAAGTTTGCGATCTCACGGCCTTTGGTTTTCGTAGAGTCGTGTGTTCGAGCCCTGAATTCACTGAAGAATCAGCATGTAGTGAAGCTAATGCACGTTACATATGTCGAGGTTTAAATTCCTTCCGTTAGCGTGATTCGGGAAGAATTTGGAGAGGGAAGTACCAGTTCAGGTGTCGTCCTCGTCACTTAACTAACATACTATATTTAGTATGTTAATTTGAATAATATTAATACAAATGAAACCAAAAATAATAAGACACTATTTTACGTACATAAATACGAGGTAAAATCTGATTTAATGGTGGATTATTTTTCAAACATACAGAAAACTAAAACTTAGTGATTTTGAGGCGTGTAAAAGGTATTCGTACACTGAACCACCTGAAAATTGATTTTATAACTAGATTAGCTATGAGATGTGTCCTCGTCACTTGAACCCAAATTCAAAATTACGAGATCCGTCACCAATAGGGCTCATGTTGATTCTCAGTGTGACTTTAATAAACAATCCGTTCAAAATAAATTGGATGTATTTGAACCATATTGAATGATTTTTTTAACCATACTCGAAAATTTGATTTTTCCAGTAAATATCAGATTAGTTTGATCTTATGTAATATCTTGGAAAAGAAATCAGTAACAAGGGAATTCACTCTAAGGTTTGAGTAACAGAAATTTAAGAAATGAACCAGCAAAATATTTCGGGGTTTTCTCATACAACATTCCTCCTTTCGAGGAAAAAGAAGTGTCTTAATTGACCTATTAGAGCTTCAATCGACTCTGTTTGCCTAAGGCACACACACATTGAATCAAACGTTTTCAAAGATTTGTTCAAATATTTGGAAACTCAAAAGGCAAACAAAGTAAAAATCTAAGTAATACATGTTTGAAACTAGATAAGGTTAATATAATATTAAAAGGTTTTTAAAAATGTTAGTCTAAAGTATTCATTTCGCAAACGTATTCATTAGTAAGTGTACAAAAGTGCTATTGTTAAAGAAGTTATAATTTTAGTATGTTAATTTGAATAATATTAATACAAATGAAACCAAAAATAATAAGACATTATTTTACGTACATAAATACAAGGTAAAATCTGATTTAATGGTGAATTATTTTTCAAACATACAGAAAGCTAAAACTTAGTGATTTTGAGGCGTGTAAAAGGTATCCATACACTGAAACTCCTGAAAATTGCTTTTATAACTAGATTAGCTATGAGATGTGTCGATAAGTGACATTACTTACCTTAAAGTATATATATAGGGTGATTTCGGAAAATTTAAATTTAATAGACTAAACAGAACTTTTTATTTGGGTTGAAAGTCTAAGAAACCTGCTATATTGAGAGATAATACTATACTTTAAAGCTGTGTAAAGTCTATAAAACAAATAACAAAAGTTCATTGTTAGGTTTGTAGATCTCGTTCAACAGTACAGTTATTCAGAGGCTCAAGACTTCTAAAATTACTACGTAATGTTCCTCTCTAAGTTGACATTCTCTATTTACCTCTGTCGACAGACTATTTCTCGACCATTTGTTGAAGAAACTTGGAAAAGATAAATACATCTATGGTCACAGAAAAATTCAAAGAATAAGAGAATAACCGTTTCTGTAGATAGAAATCGAAATGCATATTAAATGTAAGCTTAACTTTTTTCAATAGTACAAAAGACGTATAGCTCAGAAAAAAGCGAAACATAAAAATAGATTCAAGGAATTTTCTTCCAACAATGAGACATGGAGGTGAAAGTATGCTTGTTAGGGATTGCGTAAGTGCCTCAGAGATTGATAATTTACTCCCAACTGATGTAATCGTAAATAACTTGTTCTATGTAGACATTTTGAAGATTAATTTACAGTCTATCGCAAAAAAATAAATCTCCATGATCATTATGTTTGAATTCAATGCTCCCAAGCGAAGAACTTAAAATACTCGGTTATAATTTTTATATAACATTACTAAATTTATAATTTGGTTTCTTAAGTTACCAGGTATTAATGCCCTGTAATATGTATGGGAAACTCTGATCAAAATGTTAGAACCAGGATGATACCTAGTAAAATGCATTAAGAAATGTTAATAAACAAGAATGGGATTATCTTTCAAGTTCAATCACATCAAATGTTATTGAATTTATGCAAAGTAGGTTCATGCAAGTATAGAAATTAATATCCTACTTGGTACCAAATTAAAAATTCTAGTTTAAGCATTTGAAAATACGTACATTCTGTACAAATATTTTATACACCTCAAGATTGTGCTTTATTTTTGTCTTACAAACCTTATATTCTCATAAGTAAATTTTTTCAATTAATTTTTACATGAAAGTAGTAAATTGTACCCTTATATATGTGTGTAAGGATTTATTGTATAATTTAACTATGTCATTTTTGACATCGAATCTTCTTTACATTGTGACCATATATGTACAATTACTGTGTACATCCTGTAGGACATAATCCTTTAATCCATATATGATTAACACCCGGTAAAATGATTTCGTATCAGACGAAGCTAGGTTCAAGTACTTAAAGTATTATTCCACGCTTTTTTGAGAGATATTAATATCCAAAATTCTTTTGCTAGACTCATAAGATTACTAAAATTCCAAAAATTTAAATTATCTTAAATAATAATATGAAATAAGAATTATTTTTCTAAGTTAAAATGAAGACTGATTTTACAATTTTAAAGTATTTTCTTTGTTCATGACATATGCTATTTTAAGACCTGGTCGATTTTTTAAACTAAGAAAGTTATTTGCTAAATGCAGCGATTAACTTAAACGTAAAAAGAACAAGGTGGTAAAATATTCATTCTCAGGATGTGAAATAAAAATAACAGTTAAATTTAACTAATGTAAACACACATACAATTAACTTCTTTGCAAATGGATTTCTCCATGAAATACAGATCTCGCTATTTACTGCGAAAGCAAGAAGAATTTAAGTGCATTCGGGATGAGGATTTTAAGCGGGTAAGAAATGAAAATATGGAAATTAGTCGTTAATTAGAGTGAAACAGCATTACTTTAATGAAGAAAAAGTCATCTGTGCCCTGTAGAAACATTAATTTACTGCTGACTTTTTCAGCACGCAAAGGAACGCTTAAATGTTTCTCTAAGGGTCGTTAAAGGGTACCTACTTCTTTTCCTGTCACATGACCTCTTCTCGTTCATCAACTGGGCAGTTCTGAAAGCATCTCCACAACTCTCCGGTGATTTTCTTTTCACCGGGTGGTTTTCATCTTCAACATTAACTTCAGATTGCATCAATAAGAACCACGGCTTACAGAAATCACATTGTACGAATAGGTGCGAGGAAAGGCTTTGATTCCTATCATAATATTTTTAACTTCACTTTAATACAGGAATATTCCAAATGAATAATCCTATTTAAAGATGCTATATTATTTTCTAAATAAACGACACAGAATGATAAGTAACACATGAATTCAAAGATAAAATATGAAAGTTTGTTTTACAAGTGTTCGTTATAATTTCCTTCAGTTAAACGTACTATTTCAATTCGATAGGTGTATTCCTGTTAAACCCGTTGTAAAGTGTCAGTGGTAAAAAAAAAAACAGCAGCATAAATCTGTTGTTTAAGTTCATATAAATTTGAGGCTATGATGGCGTATTGTCTTTTACAAACCTCCAAAGAAAGAAATTGCGTGGGACTGACAAATGATTTAGGGGGCCAGCAGTGTATATCAACTCATCTCGTCCACCAAATCAATCGCGAGGCACATCCCTGATATCATCAAAAACAGCTTTCTTAAAATAGTTTCATGAAGAACACGCGAGGACATACATTGTTCACAATATAAAACTTCCATAGTTTTCCTTTGTATTCATATATTACTTATCTTTCATGTCGTTTATTTTTGAAAGTATTGAACTTTGTAAACTAATTATTCATTGTGAGTAACGTTGTATATTACGTAGACAGATAAAACATAAACTTGATTTTGTTATATTACCTTTTCTGAAATATTACCAAACAAAATTACTTTTATGGTATTTCTTTAATATATAATTTCCTGTGGCCAGGGTCGCGCACTTCTTGCCATTGTCATTTTATTCCAGTCATGGGTTTGAGTAATAAAGCCACTAAAGAGTTACCATGCTATGGGACTAATGCACGTTAAATCTGTCAAGGCTCATAGTCCTAACGATGGCGTGAAACAAAAATTTGTAGAGGGAAGAGACAGATCAGGAGTCATCCTCGTTAGTTGACGGAATTAGGGGTTCTGTGCAAAAAAAGCCCCGTGTTTTTTTTTGCACAGAACCCCTAATTCCGTCAGTGAGACATTAAAAAGTAATCATACAATCAAAAAGTCACTTATTATTTCTACTTTATTAACAGTTTTCCTAATTTAAGTATGATAATAGAGTTCGGACCGATGTGTGGAGTCAATACAGCAAAAATACTTCTTTTTCAATCCATGGAAATCTTTTTCCTTTTAACGTTTGTTTGAGGAATCCAAATAAATGATAATTTGAAGTTTCTAAGAGCGGACTACAGGAAAGGATGATTTGTTGGTTGCATAAGATGGATGATATAACGAGTCCTCATGGAGCATGCTGTGAAAAAAAAAAAAAACAGATGTACGATTGAAGTTTCTGGAATTTTTCTAGTATTCCGTGAGTGGAATTTTTGAAGAAGCTTGCATTGCTCAAGATCACAAGAACACAATGAATTTATTTTACTGATGTGCCCCTTTAACCTTCTCGAAAAGTTACCAGAAGTATAGTGTAGTAATTGTATGTCAGTCATAAATCAAATCAACGCACACAGTACCAAGCGAATCCCCCCAAAAATTACAGCAATACTTATTCCAACAAATAACCAAGATCTGTTTTTGAAAGAGTAGTTTCACTTTTTGTGCACCATTAGGTACTGGGCTGCTTTGTTTGAAAGGTTAGCAATCAAATAAATGAACATAAGAAGAATGAATTTATGCCAAATAATTAGTTAAACCTTAAATTGCTTATAACAGTAATTAGGACAAGAAAAATAAAAATTGCCTGGATGATTTTCAAAACAGGCATTGTTTAGTTTTGATTCAAATATGTACATAAAATGATAGGCAAATAACTGAAAATTAAGGTATCATATGTGACGTTATAAATGATTTCACTTTTTATATAGAATATATTTATTTAAATAAAATATTATTTTTGAATATAGAACAAAATTATTTTCTGTTTTTAGAATACAATTAAAAAGTCTTCAATTTAAAAATTGTCATACTATTTTGTACTAACACTTGCTTAGAATAGAGGAATTTAATATTCTCGTATATTGTTTTCAACAGTTAGATGAAGCAATGACGAAAGCCTCTCAATTTTTTGTATAAAATGCCTATGAGTGTGGAATCATGTCTCGAAAGAAAAACATTTTTCTTTATGATGAATGATCTTAAAATATATTTTTAAAAATAATATAAAAGCAAATGTGCTTCTTTATTAATATACTAAATGTACATAAATACATAAATAACACTTAATTTTTTTCCAAAGTATACACATACACACAAACATATACTGCTGTTTGTAGAAAATGCAACACCATGAAAGAATCATCAGAATCAAATGAAATTTAATGCAGAAACGACTTGTACTGATACAAATAAATGATGAAATTTTCAAAACAAAAGAAACAAATTAAGCGTCCGAAATCAGTATTTGGTGCAGCCACCATGCGCTGCAATAAGTGCTGCTATACGACGTGGCATGGAGTCAAACAGATGTTGAATATCTGCTTGAGGAAGAGAATTCCATATCGCTTGTATGCGCAACCAAAGTTCGTCTTTGGAAACTGCAGGACGCGGATCACGAGCGAGTCGCCGACCAACCATATCCCACACGTGCTCAATAGGCGACATATCCGGTGAATAAGCAGGCCAAGGAAGAAGTTGCATGCGTTGTGCTGAACAGAAGTCTCGAACAGTCCGCGCAACATGTGGGCGTGCATTATCCTGCTGAAAGATAGCTCCAGGGATGCCTTGAAGGAAAGGAACGACTTCGGGTTGTAGCACTTCACGGACGTACCTGTTGCTATTGAGATTACCCTCAATTCGTATCAAATTGGATCGTCCATGATACGAAATCGCACCCCAGACCATAACTCCGGGTGTTCGACCACTATGTCGTTCAATAATACACTCAGGAAGGCAGCGTTGACCGGCATAACGTCTAACACGAACACGGCCATCATAGGTCCACAAATTGAAGCGTGATTCATCTGAAAAGACAACTTGGTGCCAATCAGCTCGCCTGTCTCTGTGCTCAAGAGCCCACTGCCGACGCAGCCGTCGATGATTCGCCGTGAGGGGAATCCTGTATAAAGGCACCCTTGCACGCAATCCACGGCGCAGCAGACGACGACGAATTGACGAAGCCGACAATTGTACACCTGTAGCAGTAGACCAACGTGCTGCCAGCTGCCTGGAGGAAGCTGTGCGATCATTCACCGCCATGCGGAGCAGGTGTCGATCATCGCGCTCTGACGTCACCTTCTGTCGTCCAGTGCCTGTTTTTCGAGTTGTTCGGTGCTCGTCGGTCCACTGCTTCCAAACTCGCATCACTGTGGAACTGTTCCGCTGCATACGAGCTGCTATTGCGCGATAGGAAAATCCTCCTTCTCGAAGGCCGATTATCCTCCCTCGTTCAAACTCCGTAAGTTGCTTGAATTTCTTATTCTTCCGTCGTGGAGGCATACTCAGGTCTCACTAAACGTTTGCCACTAACAAATAATCATAGACTTTTTTCAACGTCCCGCTACAGCACTTTATTTATACGCTTTCAGCATCAATTCAGAGGGCGCTGCGCGCGCAGCGCACGCGCAATGGCTCTGAAACTTTATTAATTTGCATAATATCCTATAATTGACATTTGCTGCGAATTTCATTTGATTCTGATGATTCCTTCATGGTGTTGCATTTTCTACAAACAGCAGTTTATATATAAACATAAATAATACATTTCACAAACATAAAACACAAGAAAAATATCCAAAATTAAAGGAAAACAATTAAAAGAAGAAAACTAAATATTTAAGGGAGTAATCAAGTATATCAAATTAATATTTACGCAAATCAAATAAAAAATTATTAAAATAATCCAAAAATTTAAAACTTAAAAACCTGGAAAATTTTTTTAAACAAATTACAATTTGTTTTAGAGTAATAATTATTATTTTAGAAAATGATATTTTAAAAATAAACTAAGTGATAGAAAGTAAAATTTAAAAAATGGAATAAATGTAATTAATGTTATTGTACACTAAAATGTACACACATATATATATATATACATTAAAGAACAATAAAAAGGAAGAGAACAATTAAGAACCAAAATCAACCAAAAAACAAAAAAACATTTATAGAACTAAGTAAAAAAGTTGAAACTGAATCAAATTTGAAACTAAGAGATGAATAAAATTTGAAATTAATTTGAACCAAAGAATAAGTCGAATAATTCGAATAGCAATATATATATATAT
>BMAW01127365.1:0-117042 GCA_019974015.1 Nephila pilipes | reverse complement strand
TTTTAAATCGTCTTTGTCTATAGAAGTAATATGATTTTAAATTTTCTTTTACAAATAATATAAATATCCTCATTTTTAACATATTTGTCTGCATCAGAACTATTTTTTACCATATAAGTGCTGTTCTAATTATCTTGTTTTAGAAATATTTTGTTATAAGAGTAACATTTGCATTCGAACCATTATTTAAATATATATATATATATATATATATATTGATCGAAACTTATTATGAAATTCTGGTGCTAATCTGATGTAATTTAGCATTTTTATATTAAAACTCCGTTTTCTTCTAAAATTCAATAATTATATTAATAACATATTTCTGCTTCTCTCTAACTAATTTGAAATAGTTATTTTCAAAATGCTTAATTTGTTAAATCAATGTAGTTTTTCTTGCATGTAATAACATATTTATTAGGTACTTTGTCTACATAACTAATCAATTCTAGAGATTAATAATAGCTTGTTTTTAAGTCTTTTAAAAAAGACCTTCATTCTTATTAATATCTACTTTTTAAAGACCAATTTTTTAATATTTTTATGAATACAGGCTTTAAATTATTCAAAAGCCTCATATGGAGGAACCTAATTTATTGTTAATTTTTAATAAATTTATGAATACTTACGGTAATTTGTTTCTTAACAATTTTCCTTTTTAATATTTCCTTTGTAAATATTGCAACAATACGTATACGATTTATGAAAAGAATATGACCGTTTTTTTATATTTAAAAGCTATCTTAATTATTTTTAATAGGGATTATTTTCATATCCTTATTGAGATGATTATTAAAATTAGTCTTATCAAAAAATTTGTTCATTATTTAATAATACGATATTTTCTCTAATTTTTAAGGTTTTAAATTGAAGTACTATTTTCTATATATAATTAATTCTACATATTTTCATAGAATAATTTATGGAACACATTGTTTATTGTATCCTTAATTAATGGATACACATACTCTCTCAGGAGATCAATAGTCTGTAACTAAATAAATTTCTCTTTTTACAATGCGAAATAAAAATCACTTAATACATTAAAAATTAAAATATTTCTCAAAATTTTTATTCAACTAAAAAATGTTTTTCCTTAATATCATCTTTTTTCATAACTCTTATCTTACCTTTTCAATAAACATCATTATTTTCTAGGAAGCATTATTTTAAATCATTATATTAATAATCTTAAAAATATTTTGTTCAATACTTAGTAGAATACTTTTATTAAAATATATAAGAATTTACATATATGTACATACTCCTTAATGTATATATATGCCTTATTACTACATATTTTCATAGAATAATACGATCTCATTAACGCTTACATTGAGGGTATTTTAGAATCAGGTAATTAAGATAGGAGACTTAAGCTGAAACCTTTTATGTTTAAAAATATATAGGCATATTCAAAGAATCTATATAAAATTATAATTAACTTTTATTTTTTATTTTTTTTAAAAATTTTCAGGGAATATTTTTATGCATACTTTAATTTTCAGAGTATTTAGGTATACATCATTGATTGTATAAGATTATTATTTATTCGAATGATGATTTATTTTATGATTGACGAATGATTAATATAAGCAAGTTACATTATATATCTGAAGAAAGTAAGTTCATAATTGCTTAGGAGTTTTTCAAGTTTCTGAGAGGCTAACATTGAGATACATTATTTGTATTATTCGAATATTATTCGAAGTATTATTTGTCGTATAGGATTCGGTGAATTATTAATAAAATTGTGAGGACCGTGTGCTGAATCATTTTGAGTAAATAATCTTTACTATATTTACACTTTCCAAACATTGAATTATAAGTGGATCGATATCAAAAATTAAATATATAATTCTAGTATATGGTCCCTTAAAGGTGCTAGTTTTCTAATAGTAATTTTGATCCTGAATATTCCATGATTGATTGGAATGATTTGTATGAAGTATTGAATTTCTGAGTTTTATGAAGAAAAAATATCGATTCGCTTTTCCTTTTTGACTGTATTTAATAATCCGTATATGTAGAAAAAATATTACTTCATCCAGTTTTACATAATTCTAAAATTGTATAAAAATATAACTGTCGTTTTCTGCAATCATCAATGAAAACTGTTGAATGCCAAATTTTATGTCGCTATATCTTCAGGCACTCAATTAAAGTTATAAGATTCCAAATATGGAAACTCTTACAAAGCTTTAAAATCGAATTTGTTTCCTGATCAGTTTCGCGAAAACAATGACATACATAATAAGAAGATTGGGTACTATTGAATTAGTCGGATACAGTCGATAAACTGCCCAATTTTTCTACCGGCTTCAAGCGAAATATCATTAAATTCAGTTATTTCCCTTCGTTGTATGAATGTTTTTTTTGTTGCCTTCGCCTAAAGTGAACGTTTCGGAAAGATTCATGTCTGGTTAACCAACTAGTACTTAAAATTATTTTAAGGTGTAAACTAACCTTTTTTAATTTTAAACCAGAAGTTCTCTTGGTGCCATTATCTACGTTGCCTGAATTCGAGTAGAATTGCGGGAGTAATTAATGGTTTTTCATTTATTTTGCTCTAGCACCCAACACTTTTTGTTTCAAAAGTATTTTGAGGTTAAGATAATAGTCGGAAGCAATTTTAAAAAGCGTGTAATACTCATTCATCAAAAGCATTTTATTTTTTTTATCTGATTTAATAAGCGTGCAGAGTTGGTATGAATGCACCCTCAAAACTAATTTTGAGCATGTGATTTCTTCCGGTACAACGAAATGCGGTAGTTTCAACGGAAAAAAGAGCCTCCAACTCAACAACACTTGAAAAATATTCGCGTGCACATAGATTCAAAAGACGAAGTAGATAACGCATGGATGCTGATAAATAAGCAGTGAGAGCTCATTGACTCGGTTTACCTAGAGCTAATATTTCTATTCTTTATTAATGTTTTGAATGTATGCGATAATGAATGTTTACAGTACTGCAATATATAGGAATTTCATTCAAAAGGGTAAACATCATAATAACTTAAGTATTTATGTGTGAAACTTACCTTTTTCTTGTTCTTCATAATGTTTGCATCTCTGTCACTCTGGGTATTTCCTGGCGTCTTATTATCCTTAAGTTTGAGAGCAATCGTGATGTATACCGCCGATATCAGAAAAAGTGGCACAAAGTACTGCAAGGTAACCAATATGTGGTTATACACTTTCCACATGAAAGGAGAAAGGTGGACATTCATGCAGAAGGGTTTAGTGGTGTCATTACCCATCTGAGCATCTTGCACCATTGTTACCCTGAGAGCAACCGCATAGGGCACACCAGCCGTAGCACTAAAAACCCATATTGCAATTATGGCCACTTTGGCACTCATCTTGGAGGTTCTGGCCTTTAGAGGATACACCACGGCACGGTAACGATCCAGAGCAATGGCCGTTAAGGTGATGATACTGACATTGACGGAAAGAACTTGCACGAACGGACAAAAAGCACACATGAAAGGAGGAAGGACCCATCTTTGCAGCAGTGCTGCCTGGAATTGGAATGGGATGGAGAACATGCCAATAATGATGTCGGCGACGGCCAAATTGGCAATGAAATAGTTGGTAACTGTTCTCATCCGACGACTGGTGCCCACGATGATGAGTACGCAGAAATTGCCAACGATGGCGATAAGAGATATGATACCGTAACAACAACTTAACAAGACAATAATGCTGGGTGGGACGTCATATAAGAGATCATTGTTGGAGGAGATAGTTTCATTGGACATGGCCAAGTTTATTGAGAAGTTTTGGAGTGAACCGTTAAAGGGCTCAATGGAATCTGTGTTGTGTTGGTGCATTGTAATATCCGAAAAAGATACTGTTTCGAAATTTTAAGTTGAAGACTTAGAACAGTAGTGTTTATAGTCAAAACATCTAGAGAGACATCAAATATCTGCAAGAAAAACAGAAAAAATTAATGAAATGTTTACTTTACACAATCAGTTTTATAAGCATATTATTATATTTTTCTAATAAATAATTTTATTTGAACGATAATGATCTATCATTGGTGTTACAATATATATAAAAGAATGAAATAAACCCTCAATGCTGAATTCTTACAAAAAGAAGAGATATTATTTAAGAACATAAAAATTCTTAAAAACGTGAATCCATTTCTTAGCGATAGCAAGATATTTCATATTTTTTAACATTAGAATCACTTTTTACTTTTCTAACTGTTATTAAACTGGTTCCTAATAACCTAGGAAGAAATTAGAAATTATATAATATCAAGTTATTTTCTCAATTAAAGAATTTTTTAATAACACTCAAGGGAGAACCATCTTAATTAAGCCTCCATCACATTTTAACACATAATTCTTTTTGTTTTAGAAATAAACCAATGGATCAATTTGCAATTTTATCAAAAAAAGTAGGTGAATTCAAATGAACTTCTCATGCAGTTACAAAAAATTTTAAAAATGAATCAAAATTAAGGTAATTAGGAATAAATTATCAGGAATGAATATAATTCTTGATATTTAACAGAATACTTTTGAAAGCATAAACAAATTACAAGCTGTAAAAAAAAAAAAAAAAAAAAAAAAGTTTGACATTAAATTAGTGTCATAATTAGTTTCCGAACACATAATATGAAGAAAGATTAATTGAAAGAAATCATGTACATTATAGAAAGAAAAATAACAATTAAATTTAATCTTGAAAAAATTATCGATTGAATAACGTTTTATTAGCAAATGTAAATGAAATTATAATGTCTCTTAAATGTTGCAAAATTATCATCATATTTTTCATACTTGAAGCTTTATTAGCATTTTTAAATTTATTGCACATCTATTTTGAGTTGATTTAAATTTAGTACATCGTTTTCACATTTTTTTTTATTTGTCCTCGTATATTTTGTTATCAATAAAATATACTCCTACGGAAAGTATGATGTGATTATTTTATCATCATCGCACTGAGAACCTACACGAGAGCTACTGACGACTAACGTTGCATCTCAATAAGTGACAAGGAAGGCACTTAAGTTGGTATCCCCACTCTAAACTTCCACACTACGCCAAAGGAAGGATTTGGGACTTCGAGTAGATTTAATGTGGATCAGCTCCACTACATGATGGATCGATAGTAGTGTCAGTGCTCGAACCTACAACTCAACGAAATCATCTCCAGCCGCATGTCAGTGGCCGTGACGACAAGGCTATAGTGACCACTATTCCAAAAGAAAAGCTAATGCATACTCATGTAATAAATCGAACTTGCTCAGAACCATTTCCACTCAAATGTAATAAAAATATTTCTCCTAATTATCATCATGTTTATGACGCAAACATTTTGTACTATGATCAAACCATTAATCATAATGCAAGTATAAATTATAGTAGTATATGACGCACATTTTAGCCACAGAAAAATCATTATTTTCTAATTTATTATACTCAGTTTACAATGATTAGATTTATAAATGGAATTTATCCTCATTCGTCATAAATATATTTTACCACAAACGACAAGCAAGATCGCATTAGATTTTAATCCCAGTGATTTTAAATAAAGAGGATTATTTGCGGAAATTGGTTGTACATATTTACATCTTCTTTGACGGTACTCCAAGCTTTTGAGGCATTTTAGGCTTTCATATATATATATATATATATATATATATATATATATATATATATATATATATATATATATATATATAACAATCCATAGGTATCAGCGGATTGTTTCACTAAACTTATTTTAATATGAAAGATTTTCTTGTGAATATCACCCAAAATTTTAAATTAAACGTTAGTATTTTTAGCAGTGCAGGGGAGAAATAGAATTTACTATAAAATTGTAAGAATTTTTATTCACCTATTAAAGTATTAGATCAGCTTTCTCCTACCATTAATGAGATCGGAAGCCATTAAAAGCACCACCATTGCTGACGATTTTTAATCTCATAAGGGTTGAATTAAGATCTAACAGACTAACTAGACTTCATTGCAGTAACTGTAATGACAAACATGTATTACAAAGGAACCTGAATAACATTCACCATTTCAGTCATAATTTAATAATCTTGAGGAAGATGGATGCATATCAAAGGCTAAATTCTGTGGTAAAATGTTTTCATTTTACTAATTTCTTAAACGATTTCTTAAATCTAAATAGAACATAATTTGGGATAGTATGTAATGCGAGAACATTAATTACAATATCTACGTAATACAAGCCTGTTCATAGATTTTAGAATATATTACATTCTTTTGTATATGTTTCTTTTTCTTTTCGGTCTTAATTGTTGGGAACAAATTTCAATCTCTATGAAATGAATGTCATACGTAAATGAAATTTCATAGGAAAAAGATCCAGAATTTTTTTTTGTTTGTTTAAGAATGAATTATGAACTCTGCATTAATTAACTCTTACCGCAATGAGAGTTCCCTGATTTTGGACCCTTGTCTTCCTTTCCTATATTAGAATTCTATCAATATCCAAATAAAGTGTTTTATTTTCATTTTTACATTTTGAATAAAACGGAAAAGACATCGAACTTTTCAAATAATTCGTAACCAAAAGACTCAAATACCTTCAAACTGCTTATTATGCGTAACCTTTGATGTGTTTTAGTAATATATACCATTATAAAGGTTAATGATGTACCCATCATAAATCATCCTTCTCTATTACAATAGACCCGTCAATTCCCCTCCGACCTTGCGGCTAAGATTAATGGTTGCCGCTTCATTTATTCTCCCCATAAACAATAAAGATATCCTATTTCACATGTAACGAGGTATTGACATTTGACTCTTTATTTTGATAAAAACAATGTGAGAGATAATAATATTAGCATGTCTAACGTGCGATTAACATATGTAAAAAACAATTTTGTCAAAGTGAGGAAAAAAATGGAGTTAAAGATGAAAAATATTCATATAATAAGGCTTATAAATATATTACACTGAGAATACAAGGGCTGCTCAAAAATTATCAGTGTCAAGAAAGAGGAATGGGAATAGGGAAAAAATATTCATATAAGGCTGATCAATATAATGCACAGAGAATGCGATGACTGTTCAAAAATTACCCGTGTTCGGAAAGATAAATGAAAATAGGCTAATTCACAGAATAACGATCGTTTTTCCCTTTTCCAAAAAGTCCATAAATATGGCGTCCTGTGTATCTCAAAATTCTTCCTCATCTCACTTACAGCCGATGAGACCAAATTTATTAGAGTAGATTTACCAAAAGCAGTTCATTGTTTTGATTGTCATTGAACTTTTGGTGAAAAGACACGAATCTAATTGTCATCAATGGAAACCATTTCTCCCAAAAAGTTGACAACCATTCGACGCGATCACAAGCGATGAATCCATGTCATTTTTTTTTATTTTGCTGTTTAACATGCGAGAGCACACAAGAGTAACACTGATTTCAATTTATTCGGTAATATCCATAATTCTCAGTTTTGTTCCATATGTATTTCAATTCATTGCCAATACAAAACATTGTTTAAAAAAGTTATGCAAAATGATCGACAACCTTATTTTTAATCTAGAATAACATAAATTCAAAAACTAAAATATATTGAATAATAATATGGAGAAAAGTATAATAAAATATTACATGAAAACTATCATATATTAAATAGTACAAAAATTTAAAATAAAGAAAATATAATAAAAATGTGAAATTAAAAACACTTTTAGTAAGAATTCTTTAGAAAAATATTAAGATATAAGAGAAGAAAATAATAATATTAATATAATTTGACATTAATAAAAAAATTAACTATTTAATGCATTAATAAAAATATTACAACACATTCATAACATTATTAATCATTTAACAATACTTTGAAAGTACTAATATTCCAAGAAAAATAATATCAATGGACCTTAAAAATTTCACCATAAATTTTGATTCTTATCAAAATGTTATTTTCCAATCAGTCAGTTTCTTCATGAGCAATTTATCATACTATTGAACATGGGGTAACCGGAAATGCACCGAGAAAGAAATAATGAATCCTAATGAAAAAAATAAAGACATTTATAATTCCGTATAATAAAGTGAGCAAAATAACATGCTCGTTATCATAAGTCCTTTTGTACATAATTGTTCAATGTGAAAAGCAACATTTTGGAAGTGATATAAGAAGTATCCAGTCAAGATATCGTAGCACCAGTTTTCATGACAGGATCAATAAATTAGTCTAATAGACGGTGGTCACATTAATGTGACTTGACTGTTTATTTTTCCTTCTACTTCAAGTGTTAAAGCATCCTTTGTCCTTGAAATGCACATTGTTTCACGCAACTATATGCCCAGACACACCATACTCCCATTATATTCGTATTTTTTCACGAAATTCTGAGTGATAATGAGATAGCTCTGAATTTAACGCCGTGACTGGAAAAGTAGTAGTTCGCTTCCACTAATCTCAACTTCTAATTTTTCTGACTTTTTATATGTACTGATTTCATGAACAATATTTTGAGTAAGAAACATCATTCACTGGAACAACTGTAATAGAAGTTTCCTGAAAGCATGCTATATATTCTTTTTTCAGAACAGACATTTATGAAATTCCATTCACATTTTTCTTTTTTTGCAACAAGGTATAACTCTAAAAAATAGTCCTTTGGGGCTCATTATTTGTTATGTCATGGTTGAAGAGAAAAAATATTGTATAATCACTACAATGCTACCTTTATCGGTAGATGACATATTGAATTTTTCGATTGTGTGTATTTTTTTAAAATTTGATAATAATTATTTTTTTATCATTAACATACTTTTTTTTTTCAAACTCTTAAGAGAGAAGATCGAAAAGTGCCCGTGTTGTTAATGGCTTTTAGGGCCAGGAAATAAGAATGGTAGAAAACTCACTGTAGTATTGACCATTGATTGTTTTTCCTTTTTCTACAGAAGTTTATGAATTTAACTGACTTCGATTTTAAAAATTCCTTGCAATACGGTTTCCCTCGGATGAGAATTTCTTTGCAGCAAATAAACCGAAAGTAACATTTTCCTTTTACTTTGTTTAGTTTCTGAAGTATATTTAGGAGCCCAGGTTTCACAGACTGCAATAACTCGAGACACCACAATAATAAACACTATCCTATGAATAAGTGTCAAATTCGTTTTGGGTCGTTTAACTGATAAAACAAAGTCTTAGCTACCCCCTCTGTCATCATAAATAGATTTTTAATCACTCGTAAATTGCTTATTAGTGGTTCGAAATTAGATATGTCTCTTTAAAATAACTTAAATCATTGTGTTTTTATTGAATATTTTTCTATCTGCCCTACACATAATCACCAAACAACAACTGTGATTTTGGCCTATTGTTAGGTGGCAAAGTCTGAATGTCAGTTAGTATCCGATCTCCAATCGGACATTTACATTATTTTTACATAAAGACTTTAATTCGCGATAGCTGTAATTCGACGAAGACATTGCCGCTCACAAATTTTATGCTATGACCACTTGGTTATCTCAGTCACTGCATCATTCTGTACACTATCAAAATAATTCTTTATTATTATGGTGTTTGTATTGTACTGTCTAACATCTTGGTAAAGGGTTCAAAACATAAAAAGAAATTTCAAATAAATATAAATCCAAAAAAGAAAAAAAACAAACAATAAAAACTAGAATTAACTTCTATTTGATAAACACTCGTAATAGTAAATGAATTAATAATTCACTGCTTAAGAAAACTATAATTAAAAATAACATTTAATCTGATATATTTCAATCAACTATTATTTTGATTTTAGTTTATTCCAAATTTACTAGTGTTTTTGAACTTAAAAATACTTTCAAAAAGCCAACAAAAATATTCGGGGATAATCGAAAGGATCTTCCCACTTTGAGAGAATCGAAATTTCCTTAATTAAAGTAAATGTAAAAAAAAAAAAAATATTCAATCCTTTAGTATTCTGCGGATACTGAATGAATCTAAGAGTGTGCTTAACTATCTGAAATAAAAAAAAAAAAGAATCTCAGTAATACGCAAAGAAACGTTCTCTATCCGCAATTAAGCCAATTATAGTACAGATATTCATTCGAACTAGATTAATTAACTACAAATTTAATCTTTTCTCTCAAAGGCATTTCCAAAGGCTTAGGAAAACCTGTGCACAAATAGTAAAAATACAAAAGTTACATGAAGTCTTATTTTATTCAGAAAACTTAAGAAATTATATTTTATTTCCGTTATCTCTCTTATTTCAAATTAATTTATTCTTTCAAACCCTTAACTGCATAATTGCATTTGAAGGGAATACAATCATAAGAGTACTGTCGTGACCAAGTGAAAAATGGAGGATATTACACAAACAATCAAAAATAATGTTCATTTAACATAACGTGATAGCGACTGCAAGTAGAAAGATAGCAACACATGAATTCTCGTAATCTCGTTTAATGATTTGTTCCTACGGCCCAAAAACGAAAATAAACTTTGAGTGCCGTAATTAGGACGAGTAAGGAAAATGATTGCGGCAATTCCTAAGACTTATACATCAGTCTTTTCCTCATATCCTCGAAGGACACAAAGACACTCTTCTAAAGAACATTAACGGCAATTAAAAATACTTAATTAGCAAAATATGAAAGATTTGAATTTTCAGAAACAAAATGCATTTAATTATATGTCAGACTTGTAATTTCATCATTAATATAGTAAAATATGCGGATGGTTAAAAAAAACGTGTTAGGAATTGGAATGGAATAATATATTACACACAGTATTGTTCATTAATCATCTCCCTAATTCCTAAGAATAGCATGAGTATGATGCCTATAGCATCCTAAAACAATTGACGCCATTAAATATTCAAATCAGTGAGACAGTCTTCACCATTTTTCGGAAACAACCCATTGTTTAGATTGCTGCTTAGTTTCCGGTGTAAAATGATGGATCCTAGTCTAATAGATGGTAACAAGTCGAAGCTGCAGTAAAATTTTGATTTCACTACAATTGGATATGAAATCATAACTAAAATGGAAATTATTTTCAAATTTGTTTTAGCATCGTTCATATGATTGAAACTCGTAATGTCTGCATCAACTTGATTTTGCGTGTATCATCTGTCATCAATAAAAAGTATTTTTCATATAAAAAAAAATACTTTTTCATACAGATTGAAAGTTTTAAAATAATCGGGATACCAATAAGATTCTACTAATAGAAAGAAACTATGAAACACAACTTGGTAGATGTGATGCTTATATATAAATAATGAAGCAAGTAAAACTTATGAGAAACGAATATTTAATTCAAAAATTGTAATTACATGTATCGAATCAATTGATAATGTGTCCTGCTAAATTTCTCAACCTTATTAAAAAAAATTATTTTATTCTGCCTGGCCTTGAATCATAAGGTTTGAGGATACATATTCTCCTTCGAGATCGTAATCTCACAATTTATCTCTAATTGTAGATTGGTGAAATCCTGGGACAGCTGGAAACACCTGCTCATGAAACTTCAGTAATTTATTATTTAGGCAAATTGGGGATATGGCTGGCAAGGGAAGTAATTGACAAGCACGGTGTGATGAAGTGATTGTCATGTGCTCAGAAAATTATTTTGTTGAAACGAAAGCACAGATGACGGAAAGGAAAATCTATAGAGGGATGTAGAATATCGTCGACGAGTAATATAGTGCTTTAAAGGTATGTATGGTAACTAATTTAATTCAATATAAAATGAAATGACAATTTTGACTACCACTTTCAGTTACCAGGTAAAATTATGTTGATATACCATAACTTTCTTTGAGCTGTCCATATATGTATACTCTAGTTATCGGGGCTCATCGGTGACAATTATCCCCTCAAGCACGCTTACAAATGAAGTAAAGTCTTCTAAATACGTGCTATATTCCCAGGAGGCGCATTCTGAGTTGCCTATCAATGGTCTTATGATCACGTATCTCAGAGCTATTGATCTAATTGTTGATAATAACGATTCAATTATTGTGAGAATCAATCTTAAAAATTTTTTTTTTTTTCAAATTTTGTCCTCTATCTTAGTCGATTTCTGCTTTCGTAACATTATTCCCTTCAATATTTCAATTCGACTGTTAAATGAATTCTCAATTTGACTATCCTGATTTATTTCCAGCTCTTTATTTATGCTACTGACATAAGATCATGGTTTGAAAAATTACCTTCTTTGACTACAGAAGTTGAATATTTGTGTTACCGTGTTCCTCTTTCATCTCTTAAGTAACGTCAAAACAACTTTGGTACTGATTCATTAGATATTTTTAATTTACCAACAAATGGTTGCCAGAGAAAAATTTAATTTGTTGCATTGCATTACCGTCGGTATTTTGTATCGAATTAAAATCGTCAATATTATCATAATTCATTATTGTACTCCGGAAACAAGAAACATCCAACATTTTTTTGGAATATGGTAGGAGTCATATTCTGGGATTTCTTAAAAAAAGAAAAATGTACCATGAACAATACTACAGGCGAATTACCCATTCCCATTTCTCATTTCTAACATGAGTATCTGTACCCCCTCCCTCTCATCACGTATGCTCATGAGGCTTTGGTACAGTCGCCAAAAAAAAAATGAAGAAATTGGAAATTATTTAATAACTTTTGTAATTTTGAACGTGGCCAGATAAAATTGGTACTGTTCTTAAATTCCCAAACAAAACTAAATTTTAGTTTACATAAGAATTTGACTTTTAAAGCATCTTGTTTCATGTCTCAACAGCGAATAGATTCAACAGGATTTGAGAAGATTCAGAAAAATTTCAAGATTACTCGGATTACAAGAAGGAAGAAGCCAAAGATTTCTTACGATGAGTCCATTGCCAATTTTATACATATATGCATATACACACTGAAGCATTCCCAAAGGACAAATTTATAAGAATAAGCCCCGAAAGATATATTATTTGAAATTTTCCATAACACAGAGGATACAAGAAATATCTCCAAGTATCTGAAAATGAGTGTCACAAAATATGCACCAGTGAATTCAGCTTTGCTTGGAAGAAAGAGATATGCGTTCTTAACATTTGCTGTAAATGTTAGTTTTAAAAAATTCTGCGTCATAATAGAAGTTATTTTTACAATTAGCATAAAAATAATTTTTAATAAGTTTAATGCTGTTTGTAATAAATTCATGAACTGTCAGTAAGGGAAGTCAATGGATATTGAGGAAGTATCCTACGGGATTGAAAATTCCGTGCGTACGTGAAGAAGACAAATCCCAAACGGATAGAAAAAAGCCGGGATTTTTTTGACAAATTAAAAAAAAATGAAAAATTTCTTGAGTAATCCATTATTTTATTACCAGTTAATATATATGTAACTAACATGGTATAAGGAAACTTACAACTTTTCAACTATCTATTCGTCATTCAAAAGCACAACTGTTAGATGACATAGCGTAATTCACAGCATTAAGCAATGTGTTTTGTGGTATGGCACACATACACACATGTTAGCGGATGAAATCCTTCAATGTTGGCAATTGTATTGGTTGGTCTTGGTACACTTCTAACATTAATAATCCCCACTTTTTAAAGTCCCATGGTGTTATCTCAGGAGATCTTGGAGGCCATGTGCATAAAAAGGATTGATTGACAACGCAATCCTCCTTAAATGTTGAACGAAATCGTTGAACAGGCCCATTGATTTGCAGTGGCACCCCATCGTGGAAATAAGTTACTATGTGTAGTGCCTGTTGCTCTTACATTTTTGAAATGATGTTGCTCTATAAAAATGCTGCATAACACTGACATGTGACTTAAATCGTTTTTAACACGTCTCTGTGACTTCCTCGAATAAATAGACTGATTAAGGCTACACGGTACACTTTTTCAAAATTTTTTTTTGGAGACAGTAATATTAAAAGTAACTTATGTATTGTTTTCATACTATATTATTAAACTGATTCTGAAAATAAAAAGTCAATTTAACTAGTCCTTATTTTAAAATTTAAAAAAATTTAAAAATTTTGAAGTTTTTTTAAACCCTTATAAAATACACAATTTTTGAAATTTTTTAATTATTTTGAGTGATTTATATTTCATACATTATTGCAAACAAAAGTTAGTATGGATTTGAAAATCTGTTCCCTTGTTGATTTTTAATAATTATTTTTCTAGCTAAACCTGGAAAAAACAGGAAAATTTTTAAAATATTAACTTTAACATTTTTTAAAAAAATAACTAGGGATCCCAGACCTAAATCCATACTAACTTTTATAGAACACATATATCTTAGTATGTATAAAAAATTTCAAGACTCTATCTTGAACAGAAAAAAAGCCTTAGGGATTAGAAAACACTTACATCTTCAAAAATAAAAGTCTGAGAAAAATGCATTTAAAGTTTTTAAAGGCATAAAACAAAAACTAATAATACTTGCAAAGATCTAAATTTTTAATATATTATTTAACTACTTATATAATATATGAAAACACTACTTTAATTAAATATTATGGCAAATATTTTTATTTATTCAAAATATGTTTTTGCAAAATATCGATATAGCATTTTTTACGATGACAGATAATTCAGCTTAAAGTTAACATAATAATTTCACAAAAGTTTTAAAACACAATACACTTATAAAAAATAATAATGATATAAATAAAAGTTTAAAAAAAGTTAAAAACTACCAGGTTTGTACATAGCACCTAATTTTTTCTGAATTTTAAGTCGACGCAATTTAGCAAGTTTTATTTTTTTTTGCGCAACTTTAAAATTTGCAGATTTCCTTTTCTTTCTGAAATAGGTTCTCCTATAATGAGTAAAGTACACTAAATGTTCTGATGACAAACTTGTTACAAATTCAATTAGCATCCTGAAATGTTTTTAGAGCTTTTAATGTTCCAACAATAAATTCAGGTATTGCACTCGACATGGCAATCAACACGACTCCTAGAAGCTGTATTTTCTTTGGAATATTTGTCCCATATCATCGAATGTAATGCTTCATTAGAATTGTGTGTCAAACCTCTGACACATGTGCTTAATAATTCAGTTGATGCTAATCGCTGATAAATAGGCAAGATTTTGGGCAAATATTCTTCGTTGATTGTTATTTTTACCCAATCTTTGTGAATACCTGATTTTTTTCCACGTGCTAATGATAACTGGTAAAAACACCAAGAGTCAAAGAGCAAGATTGTGTCCCGGAAACTAATACTCTCAGATCTTTCCCATAATTTCACAGCTGCATTTACTTCCATTGCACTAGATGATCCGACATGTGTTGTACTACAAACATTTTGTTGTCCTTTGTACCAAATACGAAATTCAGCACTTTCTTCTCCAAGCTCAAATTTAGTCTGTTCACATTCTCCACGCCGCTTTGACATTACTTCGTAGTCTATCACAAAGCCAGTCAGCAAGTCGATAACATATCCTATTCCGATATTTGACGTTGACGTATGTTCTCTTGTCAACCAGCTTCCATCATATGACATTCCAATACCGACTATCTCTTTATCATTCCTTGAGCCCTACGCCTCAATGACATCTTTACGAATATAAAGCAACGGCTGATTTGACCCAACAAGATGTCCAATCAGAACTTTTGGCTCATAATGTCTTTTAAGTTTTATTAAACATTATATTTCAATTCATATGCATGCAGAATTTTTCCAACGATGAGTAGCCAAGTCACAAACTTAACATACCTTGCACTAATCTCATATTTACATCAAATGGAACATTAAAAAAATGATGCTTGCTAACATTTGATGTAATATAGCATCAATTAATTGTTATGAACATGTTTCACTCTAGGTTTGGTCACAATTAACACATACAACATTCACTTTATATGCAAATCTATTTCTTTGACCATAGCAAAGTTTTAAAGATACACTATGGCAAATATTGCTTAAAAATATTCCAAAATTATCTGTAAACAAACATTCAGTATCCACTATAATGTAATTTGAAAGATACTTTTATATGTAGCAGAAATATTAAAGACATTTGTATTCTGAAGTTTTGTAGTTATATCCACTAAAGCAGGTTTTTAGCATTGTCATTATCAGCAGCACTCCATCTCTTAGAAGTGTTGATTCTCTTCTCAAGCTGCGAAAGTTTTGTCCGTGGCATTTTTTCAACAGAAAAAATTTCACTTAAACAATTTAAAATAGCTTTTAACTTATATAAATTATATGCAGAATAAATATTGGTCTTGAGAAATACCTTTTCTTATCAATTTTGGCTAAGTAACTATAAGCACATCAAGAACTCAAAATATAAACAAACATAAATGATTTTAGTAGTGAAAGTTGAAGTTAATATCTACTTCTCTGCAAGTATCGATATTATTTAAAAAATGTCAGTAATTAATTAAATTTAAGAATAGAAAAATGCTTTAAAATGAAACCGAAACTAACCACGCCCCCCTCAGTTTTCAAAAATAGTGACTGACAATGCTCAGAAAACTTCAAATATCTTAAAAACTAATTGGTTAATAGATCTAAAATTTGGGGCCAAGATTCCCAAATGTATGGGCTTTAGGAAAATGCAAAAAAAAAAATTTTCGATAAATTTGTCATTTTTAGGGTACTGTGTAGCCTTAAGGAATCGACTGTGAAGCCACAACAAATAATCACTTTTAGATGATGAAGAGTATTTTGAAGAAATGTATATGGATTATGTCTGCTCCACAAAAGACAAATGTGAGTCCAAAAGCTGACAGACATTCTGGAACATGCTTCATGCATCCAAACACATTATGAATTCAATCGGGATCCATATCTGGATACCCGATTCACAAACTCTTGCCCAGTGATGCTGTCACCAAATTTAAGTTCGTGATTATGTAATAACTTGTATGAATACTGTTACAGAGTAATTCGCATTTTCTCTCCAGACGCTGACGTATTACAAGCTTGTCAATCGTGAAGCTTCTTAAGACTGCAATATCTATGCGTAGAAATCGTTGACATAGATTGCACAGTAGACAACGCTGAATTATACTGAAGGTCGGCTACTTCTTGGACAAGAAGACGAAGAACGTATAACTTCAAATTTCTGAATCATTTCTTCCATTACTGAACATGTCATTGTCCATCAATATCCTACAATTCAAGCATCCAGCTAATTGCTTGTATTATCATTGTGGACATTTCAGAACTCTTATAAAGCAATTTAACTAAGGTGTGCTTCTCCTCTAAAGACATCATTCTATGTATATAGCTTTAACTACTATTGTTGATGGAGCTGCTCTTTTTATACCGTCTCTTGCTTTGCATAATTCGATACCAAAAACCTAACTGTACCAACAATTAGTCAAACTATTCTAGCATTGTTTTATTATTATGCTAAGCCCCAGATTGTTTCCCATTCGTTTGGTGAAAACTGGAGCTTTTCATCTTTATTCCCTCGTCAATTATTATTTTTTGAAGTTGGTCCTGACACCCCTGGATCTCCCGATATATTACATAGATAAGTAGGCTCTAAATATCTCCTAATATATTACATATTATATATTTATAAATATCTCCTGATATATTACATAGATAAGTAGGCTCTAGAAGCCAGCAGAAGGCTGTAGGACATTATTTTGGGATATATATATATAATTATGATCATACAAGAATATGAAACTGGAACTTTTGTACCTCACTTTCGAATCCTCTTCACCATTCCTCCCGATACTTTTGATGAAATATGTACGAGGTAAGTTCAAAAAGTAAATGTGTATGTGACCGCAAATGGCGAAACTAAGTAACTTAATTTTACCGTTGTGTGCATTCATCTACTAAACGTCAAAAAATGATTCTTGCATAAGTTTTGATTAAACATCCATTTGAAACCAAATCAAAATTAGATTGCTGCTGCCTCACCGTTAATGAGACTTGGATTCCTCATTATGCATCAGAAACTAAGCAACAATAAAATTAATGGATTACATTCAGGTAAGTCTGATATAATGAGGGCGAAGATGTCTAGAAAAGTAATGGTGAAAAGTTATAGAAGTGTCATATTCATTATCTTCAAAAAGGGAAACTCGATCAATGAACAATTATACAGTGAGAAGCTATATTTTTATTTCCCATTTCTAATATGAGGTACTTTATGAACTGCCTCCGTTAAACAAAATATTACATGAGTTTCCGAATCGATTAAAAATTCTAAGAATATCGTGTAAATTTTTAGTTTTGATGAATTATGTAACCTATCTGTATATTGCAACAAACTGAGTAAATGCCAGCCAAATTTGGCTATGCAGCACCAAACAATTACTTTAAATATAATCTGGACAGCAAAAATGAAGAAACGATAAATATTAGTTGAAAAGAAGGATGACTGAAAACAGAGAAAGGTGGCCAAGATGTCATGTATGCTTACTTGACAAAAAACACAATTTTAAAAAAAATAGATCTCTAGGGAACCGCTGGGTCATGATTACCATAATGAACTAAAGAGCCAGTAAATAAATTCGTACATTCCAAAAATAATAAGAACTATTCGAACAAATCCTTCAATTTATATATTTTACATATTTTTTTTCTTCTTTCAAGTGAATATGGCCGTCTGATTTTTAAATTGTTGAATTCTTTTCATTCACATTTAAATAAATTTGTCTCTTAAAGAATTTAATTTTTATCACACAAGGAAACTATTTCATGCTCCTTTGAATCAATGTTACAATACTAGATTCTATTTTATATTGGTTTTTTATGCTGCTGAATACGCAGAATAACAATTTCCTGGGTTCCAAATAATTTAAAATAAATTGTTTTTGGATGTTTTTAAAATAGAATATTTTTCCTTCAGTGTTTCTCAATTCTTTTCTAAGTGATTGTTATACAAATGAATATTTATAATATCTGAGGAGGTTTTAATGATATACCGCCAACAATTAAAAAATGAGATTCATTTGGCTGTCTGGGATTTTTGACATGGAATTATCGTGGGACACATTAACTGAAACATAAATTTATGAATTTTTCGCCAATCAAATAGAGTTATTTGATCTTCAAACTCTTAGAAAGAATTGAATGATTACAGTGTATTTTATAAAACTAAATATTTTGAAAAGACCCAAGTCAATTAAATTTAATGTGTATGGTTTGAAACGTTAAAAGAGAATAGCTAAAAACAGACCATTCAGTCAAGATAAATTTCACAGGCAGTAGGAACAGACAATCAATACGCTTTGGAGCTATTATTCCAGAATTCAAAATGGAAATTTGAATTTTTTAAATCCATTAAGAACACGCTGCATGAAGCAATCAAAAAGGCCTTTAGAATTCAAAACATTATTGATAAGAAAGTTATGTTTCACATAAAGATGTGTGAAATATATATATTTTTTAAATAAGCTACTTTATTTTTATTTTTGTCATAAATTAATATTTCCCATTGAACATGAAAAAATAATTAATATAAATACGAAGGACAATATGCGGTCAAATCTTTTGTCAAAAACACTTTACATAAAAACTTTTACAATAAAAGAACTATAATTTTCCATTGTATATTTAGTTTTGCGCAATTCCCCTGAGAAATATATTTTTCATCACATTCATTTTATACCTTATGAATAATTGAACAATATTATGTTATCATAGTTTTTGCAACAAATATAAAAAAAACTGAATACTTAATCAGAAAATTCATATCCATTCAAAAAACTTTAAAAAAAAAAAGATTTGAAATACTTCAGCCCAAATATCATGTTGCTATTCAGTTAGTTTGTCGTGAGTGGAAACTCTGTTTCGTGACGCGTAGAAGTAATTTCGTGATCAAGTAATCATCTTGTTTCTCATTACAATCGACTTCAGTTGTGAACTATCACGCAAGGTTTTATGTCATTGGAATCTAACGTTAACTGACATTCCCACATGACGTCCATAATGCAGTTATATTTATTATGAATGAAAGAATATATTTAACGGATGAAAAAGTACTTCCTGAAGGATTTTAATCATGTTTCTCGAATTTAGACATCCGTAATTACTTTCTTTCTATCCGTATTGCCTCAAAAAATAGAAATAAAAACGTTTGTAAGTTTATAAGTACGACTCGTAGTCTTTGAAAAATGTTTCAATGTTGGTTCCGTGTCTTTTCTTTACGAACAGTATATTGTAAAAGAAATATTACGGTGGTCCAGAAAGTAAGAGTAATCAGCTTCTTAGTTCAGTGTAGAAAGTAAGAGTAATCAGTTTCGACTAGAAATATTATGCTATTTTCTTCACAATACACTTTGGGAGACGAGAAATGAATTTTCTTCTTATATTTTTGTCAAAAACGTTTCAAACGTTTTTGTCGTTTGGCCTACTGTTTGCGTATATCTTAGATCTCGTCGGCAGTCGGAAATGCTTTTGTATAAAAAAATAAAGCTACAAAATATTGAAAAAAATTAAATTATTAGATGTCAGATCAAAGCTGTGAGAGCGTTGGTTAATGATATCTCAAAAGAAATTAGTTCAACTGTAGCTTTGTGGTATTGGGTATTCAGTATCATGCAGCAAACACATTCTCTTCGTTTACATTCTGCTTTTGATATTCAATTTTGCCCTATGTAAATGTATTCAGATTTCTCATTACCATTTTGCATAATTTTTTCCCTTGAAGCAAAAATTAAATCAGAAGAATTTTTTTGCTGTACCTTGATACAGGGAATATGAGTTTTTGTGCCACACAAAGGTTTTGAATTTTTTTATAAGCTTTCCACTCATGTCAACAATTGTAAATATTAGTACGATCTATAACACCATTCTTCTAAGTTGATATTCTTTTGTTAAGAATTTTAAACGGCGTTTTTTCTTTCAAGAGATGAATCAAAATGCTCTTTAATTCGCAGGTGACAGAATTTGGAATTGAGATACGCACTACAACACGGCACTACAACAATAGTTTCAACATAACGAGACAAACAGGCACGCGTTCAAAGAATTTGTTGAAAAAATTCTCTTTGATAGTCAGAGGTTCAAAACTTTCACACTCACTTTCAAAGCACTCACTTTCTAAACGCATCTCGTATTTTATACGACGATATTTCAAGAAGTACTTGCTTTTGACGACAGATAAGTTTACTGTAAACAATTACCTGCTGTTAAATGGCACCCAAACTAATTTGACTCTTATTTACAGGAATCTATATAACTAATATATTGCACAGAAAAAGAATTTTTTGCTTTTCATATATGTTGAGAAAAACGATAATTTCATTGTAATCTACCAGTACATATTTTATAAACCAATGACATCTATATTTATCATTATAATGTGTTTTTACAAAGAAACCTTACGTATACTCATGCACTTACGTAACTCATTAAGGCTGCCAAATACTGGAGCCAAAGATGCGAGTAATCAGAACATATCGATACAAAAAATTACGTTTCAAACATGAATTAAAACAGTTGCATCTAAATAACTTATATTCCTATATTAACATTATTAAAATCATTTTATTGGTTCAGGTGTGATTTTTCTAATATTTAAAAAGTGAATCATAATATAAATAGGTAGTTTCCTTTCTTTCATTTTTGGATACATTTAAAGATAGCATATATATATAACAATAACAAAGATGTCAAAAAAATTGCTGGAGAATTAAGAATCGTACAGTTCACGAAAAACATTGCATCCAAACATTGCATTGAAAACAAAAATCTATATAATTCATTTTTTATCTTGAAATTGATGTGGTATAACGCAATAATTTCAATACTTTGACAGAGAGAGTTGATCAATACAGTATGGTGTGAGTGCACCACGGTCTCATAATTGAACACCGTGGGACATTTCCTTTGTTCTTTCGAGATAAGCTTAACACTTTACTGAATGAGGTATTTATAGGTTGTAAAATCTCGATGAAAGATTCATTGTACATAATTAAACACATCACAGCATCTCTACAAAAGTTTCTAGCAATTTATCATATTCCGGTGTTCTATACAGCAAAGTCCTTGAATTATGATTTAATTGGAAAAATTCTCTCATTCATAATTTAACCGATTTTATTCAAGGTAATTGCATGTCTTATAATATATTTCGCTATTTTTATTAAATAGATATTGAAGTGTTTGAGAAAATTGCGTAATTTTTTTTTTTTTGATTTTAGATAATTGAAATGCCTTCGACAAGATATGAGCTTATTTTATGGCAAGTTTAAGCATTTCTCCTTTTATTTTTAAATTAAAAGTAATAGATGTCAAGTTTTAATATTCAGATATTTACAGATTTGTGTAAATATTTATGTAAATATATGTAAGGTCATTTTAATATACATAAATAATTACGCATGAAAAGTTAATAAACAATAATCGTATTTACAGGTATATATATATAAGTATATATCACCTGTGTATTAACATGTAAGTATATCTTACATAAATTCTACTTCATTAAAATTTTTAAAATCTAACAGAGTACATTCTATACACAAAACATAATTTTGATGTGTAAAGTTTAATTTAACAAAATTAAAAAATTTTAAGTTTCATTATTCAAATGTCCCATAATTTTTTATAAATTTATGTGTAATATTTAATATTTGTGAGTGTTCCTCGGAAAAAATATTTTATCTCTGTAGGAAATAATTTCATTTCGTAATGCAGGAAACATTATCATCGCAGTTAAAGTAGATTTTGAGGGGGGAATGTATCAGCATTCTGAAAAACCACATATACAAATGTTTTTATTTATGGAGTTGCCTGTTTCTTTAAATTTTTAAATTTCAATTTTCTAAAGTTTCTATCGAACAAATTCTCATAAATGATGCACTCACGGAATCCACGAAATGCATTCTATTTTTTTATCATCAAAACAATAAAAATGCCAAACGTTGAAGCATTTTAAAGAATTAGTTATATGAAGAACTTATAGACAAGAGGAATTCAAATGTATATGAGAGAGAGAGAGAGATTTAGTATGATAAAAAAAAATTTTCTTCACGAGTAATTTAGTTACATAATTTATATTTTTAATAATATAACTTCTTTTAATATTCACATGTTTTTATATTTGGAAAAATTTGTCTAACATTTAGTGCCTACGTCTTGGGAAAAAATGTGTTGCATAGTATAATTTTTATCTTCAAGTGCTTAAAGTTTCTCAGGACACTTAACTATTATACGTGAATTCGAAATACGCTTCATTTAAAAACCAATAAAACTTATCAATGAATCAAAGCATAAACTTGACTCTTTTACCATATAATATTCATATATTGATATAAATCATGCAATTTTAAAGAAATCTGTTAAACTTATTTAGAAATATAAATGGAACATTTCTTATAATTTAACGAAATTTATGTGTTACTGCACAAAGGATTTTGAAGTACAACATGTATAAAAATTTACAAAAATAACTTTATTTAATATAAAACTGTTGTTCATGTTTGAATACACAGAAAACTCTTTTTTATAGAATTATTTAAGAAATTATGGAAGCTTAAAAAAAGTCCAATTAAAATTCAGTGTAAGAATTTTTCTGCTATTAATTTGTCTAAAAAGTTATTGCATAATCCATTAAGAAACTCTTGTTTCATATAAGTGTAAAGAATTTCAAATTTATATAATATACAGTTTCTAAGAAACCTTTCGTATGCGATAATTTTTTTTGCTTTGAGAAAAATTGAAAATAAAACAAGAAAGCTAGTTTAAAAGGGTTTATATATAGTAGTTTCCTGGTGACTCTGGAAGTTTTGTTAGTATCGTTAAACTTTTGTCACCAGTGTTCCGAAAGAATAGGGCTAAAGCAAATATGTTTTCAAAGAAAGATTTAAAGTTTAAATGTTCTGAAACCCCTTGAGACACTCTCTTAACATTGACATCGCCATTATTTAAGTCTCCATGTATAATTCGGAAACAAGCAATCAGAATTTTATGGAATGTGAATTTTAGCCTAATAACTTTGTGATGAAGTATCTGATACGTGATAAAACAAAAGATTCCTTAAAGAGAAATATTTTTAGAAGATAATTAGCTTTTCTAATCAAGTTAATTAAGACATTAGCATAATAATTTAGTTACATTTGAGTCATTTACATTTGTACTAATTTCTAAAAGCTTCAATAAAATTACAGATGGAAATATAGGCGACTCATTTTTTGACGACTGTTCTATAACTAAATTTTCCTAATTTTCCGAAAGAATTTAGGATTACCCAAAAGAATTGGGAATAGTTAATCAAAAGTGAGTAATTAAAAGAATTAGAAATAACCGATTACTAATAAGTTCTAGTAAAATAGTTATTTATCGCAGGCATGATTAGAAATAATAAGAAAAATACTAAGGGACTCTTATCATAAATATTGCATTTATGAATTTCATAAAAAGAACAAGAAAACAGAAAGACGTTTCTACAAAACTTTTATGAAAATGTCCAATCTTAGTTTAACAACCCTTACCATATTAAAATGCTTTAAATTCATTATTATTTAATTACTCTATATAAGAAATTGCTTTTAAGTTCCTTATTAAATTCCTACTATTAGTTCCCACTCTTCCTATATATATATATCTTGTTCACATTTTCAATCGTTAATAAAATACTTTTTACTCCTCCACTCAAGTTAAAGTACATTTTTTAAACTTGTAGTGGATGACTTTGATGTTAATGCAATTTTTTTCAAATAATCATTCATTTAATTAAATTTAAATTGTGAAAATATAGCTTAGCCCAACCATTTGGTGCGGTATCAAAAATTACCAAACTTGGCAATTATTTTTGGCGGAACGTTAAGTACGCGAGGCGGAGCTGGTTGACCACATTTGGCAAAATACCGCCAAATAATTCTTGTCGCCAAGGGTGGTTGGACTAAACTGCAGTTCAACCATTTAATTTAAAGGATGAATTAAGAAACAAGCCAATGCTTCTACTATGTCATTTGTCTTGCAATGGCAAAGTTGTTAGAGCGACGGCGTAGAATCTTCATGCCTTCGGATCGAATCTTTCTATTTCCAATAATTAATTTTAGTTTTATATGGGAAAAAAATTTTCTCTTACATAAGATATTTATTCCTAAATTTATCGCTGGGACAAAAATTATTTTGCCACTTAATATTGTGATTCTGTCATATGTGTATATATATATATATATATATATATATATATATATATATATATATTATTTAATAACGATTAACTAGAATAAAAAAATTCTTTTTTGGCCTAAGTAGGTATTGACTTGATTTTGTTTATATTAATTGTTTCTTTTTCTTATCTTTACTTTGAAATTATTATTCTATGCAACATAATTATTTTGAAAAATGCTTCATTTCCATTTCAGTTTATAATTTACTCACGCTTTTAGAAATACATTTAAAAGAAATTGGATCCAAAATTTTAAATCATCTTAAGCATTTCAATATTTTTCTAAGATTCAAGAAAAAAAATATTTTATCATTTATTTTTCATAATTTCGTGTAACATATTTTATTCCTTTTCATTGAATGCAACAATTGTTTAAACAATTTCTTTATTTTCTCTTGACAAACATATAACAAACAATAAAAATGAATGCAAACATTAAAAAACTGTAAATCAAATGACTAATCTTTTCAAAACAAGTATTTCTAATTTACAAAAAAATTAGAAATTGAACTTTTTAAATTTTTTTTTTAATTTATCTTTCTTATTTAATATTTTTCAAGTAAATCAGTGAATGATACTGAAAAACAAATGCTAAATTAAGCTTTCCTTAAAAAAATCTATGTTTAGTTTTATTTTCCTATCACGCATTGGGTCTGAAAAGGATAATGATATTATTGTTTCCTATTGTTCTTAAAGCAGATCAGGTGGAAATAAAAACATCCTGTCACTCTCCGGAAACTCGCTGAAGCACTAAATAGATGAAATCTCTATGAGTTGTTGAAAAAAAAAGTTTTATTTTACATAATTACTTTCAAATTATTGGAAAAACGAGATGCGAAATATTTAATTACTCCAACTCTACGCAGATGAATATTCAGACAAACTGTAACATAGAATATTTCTGGAACTTCCTTCATCTAATACTAGTGTTCTTACTGACTTTATATTTAAGTTTCCAATTTCTTCCTCATCAAATGAAAAATGATGATGTAAATTAAGTGAACTGAAGAAGTGGAATGAATGAGTTTAATCATGTTGCATAATGAATCTAACTAATTGGAGACAATAATGAGGTTATAGTAATAGAAAATGTGTTAATATGATGTGCGCGGGAATCTTCTTGCGCCTCTACGGGATTTGTTCAGATTAAGACTCTATGCAAGCGATATCCGATTGATTGAATAACTGAAGAATATATTCGCATCGTACTCCGGTAAGCAATATCTTGGATATTTCAGTCTCGATATTGTTGGAGAGCCTCTCCCTTATCAGATGATTAACAAACTTTAGAGAAAAATAACATGACTATTTTAGATACTTTGCTTAGTGTTTAGTTTAATTGTTTGTATTTGAACATAATTTTAAATTTAGATTTTGTGATTGCAGTAACATTTAAGGTGACTGACGAGACAAGTAACAGGATTCCATTACAAAACCTCTTCACAATACTTATACGAAACTTCAATGAAAAGTAATGCTTCCAGGACCAGGACCTATTTATGCGTGTATGATATGCCTTTCAAATTTTTGTTGCACTTGAAAGCTAAAGGTATTTTCTATGTAATACATTTATTTTCTTTGTCTTCAGGTGTCGTTGTTGGGCTAAGAAACAAAGAAGATGGCAACTTACATGAAAAAGAAGATGAAGTAGCGAGAGGCGTTATTGAAGCTGATCTAACACCTTGTTATTTTCCCTTATTCCCAAATACGACAGATAATTTTAAAGAACTTTATTTTCGTTCCAAAAGGATGTGAAAGTTACAATTAAATCCTGTTGTAAACAACAGCTACAAGAATCCTTCTCAAATAGGATTGTCCTATCATTCAAGCATTGGCACAATTATATGTCAGTAATTAGGACTATGTGAATAATGAATTTCATAGCGCATACACATAGTTTTCAAGAATTGTAAAAATTGAGTAACAAAAAGCACTTAAGCTCAGGGAGGAAATATTTTTTTGTCCATTTTTATGTATTAAATTCTTCAATTTCATCACATGATTATGTAAACCATATCTTTCTATAATACTTATTGTTCGTTTTATTAATTTTTACAAGATATGGTACCAAAATTAAACGTATTTTTATTTGTTATTTTTCCAGATGGCTTATTGAAACCTGTTGTGAAAATGCCCCTTAGTTTCTAGTTTATACATTAATTTTAAATTACATTTACTTTTCTACGCTTAAAATTCAGTGTTCATTTCAAACTAAATTTTTGCAGCATGCTAATAAAAATATTATCAAATCAATATCAATTTAAAATTGAAAAAAAACTGGCAAAAATAACAAACCAATTCCAATTATAGGAGGGAAAACTAGCACAAAAATGTTTTTATAAACTTTTGATTAATATCCGTAGTTCTTAGCCCTATGAAACTCTACCTGCAAATTTATTTCTCTTATAATAAGTGTTATATTCACAACTAAACCTCTTATTTCTGAATTCAATTTCTGTATACCGCAATGTGAACAGACCACTCAAATACAATTGAACCCCTGCACAAATACATACGAGTATGTACTGCGAATAAGAAGCTCAACGACAAACAGAGAAATATATTTTAGGCTTCTGTCTATTTCATATGTGGTTAATTGTTTTAATTTCGTATATAGAATGAATATCAGAGATATTTGAGGGACACTTAGTAATTTTAGGCCTCGACCTAATGACTCAACATCAGAGATATTGGTGGGAAACTTAGTAATTTTGAGCCTCGATCTAATGACGAAGACGACACTTGAATTGGTACCTCCTACTCCAAAATTCTACATCTCTTTACAGAAGGCCTTGAAGCCTTAATAGGTTGTATATATGTTTAAGGGAGTAGATGTGTAATTTGAGGTTTATTGTTCAACAGTAAAATTTAGTATGCTATGCCAAACAATAGGAATTTTAATATAGGCGCGCTAAAAAAGTAAAATGTAAGCGTTATTTGACAAAATAAACAGTCGTATATAGAGCATTAGCATTAGCGAATCTCGGGAAAGTCACCCGTGTTAAGTGAAGATAGCAAATATTTTGGGAAAGAAAAAATCACCAGAGTTCCTCGTGGTCATAATGTCCATACATAGCTGATTTAAAAGGCATCGTTCCAACTGAAGAACGAGTCCATATGAGCATCAGTACTTGAACCCACGACTGTCCAACCGAGAGCTCGAGACCATGACCACTTGCCTATGATAGACTGTTTTATACATGACAGTCCCTTTATGATGGACAATTGATTCTATGGACAATTAATTCTCCCATAGATGGCGAGACGTGCGTGTCTCACAAATGTGAAAGTCAATTAAAAGGTTTCTATCGTTTTTGTAATTTATGATAAGCTGCTAATGCTTTCGGATGCAAAATGGATTCCTCCAGATTATCAAAAAGATCTTTAATATGTGCCATGATATATAGTTTAGACTCACAGGCCGTGAAAAATAAGCGTAAATATTCCTAAAGGGATAGTGTTCCTCCAGGAGAAAGGTAGATCACAAAGGTAGGTGCAGATCATGGCTTTCCTGAACGGTGTGATGATGAGGTCAGAAACATCATTGATATTCACCCAATATATGTCCACTCGAAACTTTTATATCTTTTTCAACTTAAAAAGGAAACAGATAAGTCAACTATTTGTCTGTGGAAAGGACATGCAGGACATTTCATAAAATTCGATTCCTCAGCAATCCTGCAGGTTCATTGAGGGAATTTACTTTCAAATTACGTGTCAAGATTCTTACTTCAGGGTCCATGAATATTATGTCAAGATGTAATGGAACGCATAAGCTATAAGTGAAATTCTATAAATTAATAAAATATTTTGTGATTACAATATTCGTTACATTTAACCATAGTCTCTTCTTCAATTGAACATATCATGTAATTAATGAGAATGCCCACCTTGATCGGTAAGATATTGGACTTGCAATTAATAATAAAGGGACTCATGCTTTTTATTTTCAAGCAGAGAAGGAATGCTGGAGAATTAATCGCATAATAAATGTGTCTCAAAATAAAAAAATATCACTTTTGTGGGATATCTTAATTGATTAATTGGTTGGTTTCATGGGATACAGAGCATCAAAAGATGCATTATCCTCTTTAAAATATTCTTTTAATTCAATAAATATCAAAATATTTCATCTTCTGCACGATGTGTGCGATATATTTGGGCAATAAGACGTCACTTTAGATGCCAACTTCTTTGTCTTTTGTATGTGGCCATGATAACCTTGTGGTCATGGTCTCGAACTCGAAGCTCTCGTTACTTTCGTCGACTTCGAGCCATATTACCAATTAAGAACTTCCGTGTAACAAAATTGATTCACAGAAGTCACAAGTTCTCTCGCTGGCATGAGTGGAAGCTTAGAGGTGCCAGCTCAGTTTTCATTCTCGTCACTTAACCAAGACTCAAAATTATCAGCTCCGGAGAAATAGCCCTTGTGTTGCTTTTCATTGCGACGTTAATAAACAATCACATCACATAATCTAAAATAATAGTTTAGAATTTTAAGCCGTATGGGCTGTCTTATGCGGAGTTTTGACTCGAATCGTAAAAGGCAACTAAAAAAAGTGTTTCAGCACAATAAACAAATTAGTCAATACATCTCAAGAGGGAATTAAAAATGTGTTATTCTAAGCATTATGATGAGAATTTTAGGATAATTGAATAGTTTATACTGCAACACAACCATTCTATTGAGTTTAAAATAATTCTACTCATTTTTTTTCTGGTCTAATTTTCCAAGACATATTCCAAAAAAAAAAAAAAAAAAAAATAGTTCATTATAAAGAATAATAGTGTTTTAACTAGATTTTCTCAAAAATAAATTATTAATGAATGGGCAAAAATTGATATATTACCAATTTCAAATCTTCAGGTGATTTCTTTTCACATGACAATGAAAACAAAATGAGTTTTGCATTCGTAGACAAATTTCTAAATAAGTTAATACGGAAGCATTGAAGTTGAAAAAAAGTTTATAACATGATGCATCATTTTTAATACAATGCATCCGAATCCTTGAAATTTAATAACTAATCAATCAATAAAATTGTCAGTGAAAAATGATTAAATTTTATAACAATCCAATAAACCAACTATTATTATGGTTGTAGAGTGATAACTAACTCGGAGAAGAAACTAAATATTTTTATCGAAAAATCTGTTATCTCAGTGACAGCATAATCAGATCCATTTTAGGAACAATACCTATTATCTGAATTATCCAAAGATCACTAAGTATTTTGGCACCAATATCGTGTGCATTATATTCTCGTAAGACATTTAATTCTTCTCAACATTTAAACACGTCCAATATCTACATCTCCTCTCCTTCTGCTCTACACACACACACTGTTATATATATATATATATATATATATGTGTGTGTGTGTGTGTGTGTGTGTGTGTGTGTGTGTGTGTGTGTGTATATGTATGTATAGATATATATAATCAGAAAAATAGAAAAATAAACAAAAATCAAGAAATTAGATTAAAAATTTCGATAACGTTCAGTTTTTTGAAAATACAAAAATGAGAATAATATATTTAATTTTGTAATTGGCTGTAGACTGTTAAGTTGGATAATTCTCGAATAATATGCTTAATTATCCTCATCTACAAAATACATTATTAGAAAAAAATGTTAGAACACCAAAAATGTAACATTCAGATTTTGTTCAAAAATTTAAATCCAGAAAACAAAATTAAAATACAAAAAAAAGGAAAATAACTTTGAAAACTAGTTGCTAAAAATCAAAAAACAAAGTTTAAAAAATGAAGAGGAAAAGCAAAATTTTCCAAGTTTAAAATTCCACGTGTATTAATATTACACAAATACAAATAAGCGCGACCAAATTTATAAACTAACAAAATAATTCTAGAAAGTATAATTACTCATTTTAAGTACTCATTAACTCTTCATTTCAAATCACAAAAAATATTTGACACAGCATAAAAATGAGTCAAAAATCTGCTACGTAGATAGTTACAAGCCATCTTTCCACGAATAGAAACATTTAATGCATAGTAAAAATGAAACACAAAACTCTAAAGGACAATGTTTAAATATTGCCAGAATGCCAAAATTTAATTCTAGCAATAACCAAATAATAATCCTAGGCTGGCGTAAGAAAACACACACAAACACGTAGATAATATATATATATATATATATATACCTTTTTGGAACAGTAATCTACACAGATCCATTTATAGGAATATTTTATTGGGCTTTTTATTACGTAATAATAAATTAACCACACATAAAATAGACAAGTTTAATAACATTAAGAAATTCTTCAACAACTGTTTGGATCATGATTATCCAATAAATTTCTTAAATACTTATGTACATCACAAATATATTAAACATCTTTGCGAATCGTGATCCAATTTCAAATCCACCACACAACAATAGGTCCACAAAGTTGACTTGTTAGTGGTCTAGCCGTGAAGAATTTATTTATTTATTTACATTGACACAGCTTACATTTTTACTCACTCTCTGGACCATTATACTCCTCCTTTACCATACTACTCATTACCAACCAATTGTTTGCATCCTTTTACATTTTATTACCAATCAAACAATGATTTAAATCTTTTTTCAATTTGTATGGTGATGATGTGTTATATTTTTTTCATTTTGAGTATGTGATATACATCTTGAAGCTTAAAGAAAATTCCGTCTTACTACTCACATATTTGAATCTTCATTTCTTTGAATTTTGTAAGTAATTTTTATATTTTGATTAGTTGATAATTTTTAGAATTATAGATTTAATTTTTGTAAATTTTATCGTTGAAATTATTTGCATTTTTTAATCATTGAACTCTTTTATAATTTGGATTTCCCAATTCAGCCTACCAGGAATTATAGATTTTATTTTTGTAGATTTTATCGCTGAATTTGTTTGCATCTTTTAATCATGAACTCTTTTGCAATTTGGATTTCCTAATTCAGTCTACCAAGTCGCAAAGGGGGAAGGTTGGTACCATTAAACTAGTTTAACCCCGCTTAATCGGTCCTCAGCCCGATATTGCTTTTTGACTTGCTGGGTTCCATATTTTCATTTATTTTTCTTTCATTGTTACATTTCTTTCTGGATTTTTGTCTTTTTAAATATTTTAAATTATTCTTTCATAAATTTTCAGTATATATATATATATATACATTCAAACACATGTGTGTATATGTGTACCAATGCTGATTTACATAAATCACAGTTTATTTAGATGGCGACATTCTCAAACCAAATAGCATCATAAAGTAATCCTAAAGATTTGATGAAAGGAGAAATACTTCAGATGCCTCCTTTCCTTCTTTATAACAAAGAAGCGCGAAAATGAAAACAACTAGGACTTAAATCAGAAATAAAGGTCATTTAAATGTAAATTAGGAATCATTTACTGTTTATACAAATCAATAATTGTTTATTTTCTTCTCAAACTTTTTTCTTTCTTTAGTTAATTCTCTTATCAAAATGAATCCCAAACTCATATTTGATTTAGCAAATATTTTTTTTGCTTACAGTAACATAAAGTTTAAAATAATACATATTTTTATACCCACATATTCGTACATCAAAGGCAATATTTGAAAAAAAAATAGAGATTGCTGTATTAATTATAATCACAGTCGTGATCACAGCTTACATTTAAAACTGTTCCTTTCCGTATCATTGTGCAGAAAGAAAAATTAAGTCACCAATTATGAATTATTGCAATAATTGAAAAAATCGTTATTCATTTATATTGATGCTACTGCTACTAATATCAAAAATGAAGAATGAAGTACAACTGAAAATAACTAAAACATTAATTTCTTTTATCTGTCACCATGATAAAGTATGTAAGGAAATCATAAAATTAATGTAAAACATTCTTTCAATTATATTATCAATAAACAATTTATAGAATCCAGGAATAAATAATTTCCTTCGGAATTAATTAACATCAAGGAATGCTTTAATATAAATTGTAACAATTTTTGAAATCAATAAAAATATTGTATTAATATTATTTAATTTATATTTAGGCTTTGTAACAAATGTTGGCTTTGCAAAAATTTGCAATGGGGTATTTTTATTTCAAACTTTATTAAACTTGTTTCGTCATCATTTTTACAGCTGAGGAGATCATCCTCGCTTTCTTTTTCCTTCGAAAAGATTTACCGGAAGAAAAGATTTACCCAATTCGACGCAAAATGACACCAAGAACTCAACGAGGCAGCAATCCGATTTTGATTATGCATTATATAACTATCAAATCAAAAGTAACTTATGAATCAATGTTAAGTTTCGTTTGGCTTCATTTAACAAAAAGCAGCATCCAATGGTAATAACCATTTATCTTATTGATGCCATTTGTCTTCAAATGCAAATACTTTTTGAATCCTCTTTTTAAATAAGTGCTATAGTACTTAATTATCGGTAGTTATCTTGGTATCATTACAAAGCACTTCAAATTTTTTATGCATTATTTATTATTTTACTTTCAAAATTTATTGTTCTATCTCTTAATATATCTTTAAATAAAAGTTTTATTTACAAATGTTTTAAAACGTATATCTATTTTACTTTATGAAATACATTTAATATCTGTCAGAATATTGTTATAAGTACATGTGCAGATGAAAAATATGTTATTTATATAATTTTTATGCAGGACATGAAGGATCCGAAACACTTTTAGATTCTTGGAATAACTTTTTTAAATCATTTAAAGCTTTGATTTAAAAATTCGACTATTTCGTCCCGTTTTGATAGTCAAATAGTTTTAACACTGCAGAAAATTTTTAAAGCTTCTATCAAAGTTATTAAATGAATACCCTAAGACTCATGAATACCGTAACGAAGCTTATGAATTTTAAGATCAATATGAATAATGGAATGAAATGTATCTCCTAAATATTCAGGAAAATTTAATACTTTTTAATGAAATGCATTCGTTTGTTACACATAAAAGCCATAAAAAAAGGGTATTCAGTGAAACACGAGAAATAAGTATTTCCCAACTGAATTAGAAATTCTAATAAAACCCATTGATCAAAACATTTTTGAAGTATATTAAGTACAAAACTAATCTCAACAATTTTTGTATGAATGTTTTAGTACAGAAATTGAAGTAAATATAAATAATTATTTGTTTGTGTATTTATTTCGTTATGCAATTTACTGAATAATTATAACTTTATATTGAAGACTTATTATTAATAGACACTTTATCTCATAAACTGTAAAAAACATAATTATCCTCTATCTAAGCATTTCATTTAATGCTTGATCGAATACCTGTAGCGATGCATGTATAAATTTAAGAAAACAAAGTATATTATAACATAAATATTAAAATGCTCAATGTTAAACAATTTCTAACGCAATATTTTCCTATTGCATCAAAAATAGTAATAAAGCTCACTAATATAAAATGTTCTAACATACACTTTATAAAAAGTGTCCACATAGTTTTATAAACATTTCGATACTTTTTAGATTTTTGTAACATAAAAGTAATTTGTATATTTTAATATGTTCCTTATAAAACTTTACTAATTATGTAACAAAGCATATTTAAGAATACATAAAACACAAAATATGCAATGTAATCTAACTAAGAGAAACTAATTATAAAAAATCGTAATATGCTCATGAGATCAATAAAGATGATTCAAATAATTCGCATGTAAAGAAGGTGAATTAAATAATGCAAAAAAAAAATCCCTCCTTTTCTCTATCACAATAAAATATAGGTATTTTATGATAAATATTGTAACATGTATAATTAATTGTGAGATTAAATACAATTATGCTACAACGATATTTGACAATGATAATGACAATGATATGCTACAATGAAAGATATTTGAGCTATGAAAGTAAAATTAAACAAAATTTAATTTTAACAAATATAGACTTGAATTTCTCATAATCATAATAATTAAACTTGTCTATTACCGTATTATATAACTCCGGAACAATGCAATTGATTTTTTTTAAAATCATCTTTTGTGTTTATTTTGAATGAGGCAAATTAATTATATCGACAGAATATTTTAATTAATAAAGTTATCAATTGATTGGATTATGGTATCGTCTTTCTATAATTAAATAAACTAAAATATTACATTCATCTACTAATAAAATATCGAAATCTTATTTTCAAATTTCATTTATATTTTCTAAGCAATCATATAGTAATTCTGCAAATAAATGCAGTAATTGCTTATTTCAGAAAAAATTAATGAGTTCTTAAAAATAGCACTTCAATTTCTTTGCAATGTAAAAAAAAATATTTTAAAATTGCCGAGAACTATTGCATATTAAAATAATTAAATGACTAATAATTCAAATTAACATAGTAAACAAAAATATGTGCAAGTATTTTATTACATATACAACATCCCAACACATCATATTAAAAATGCCGGAATTACATATAAAATATTAAAGTCAACAAATAGCATTTTCTTTATTCTTTTTTCTGTTTTATACAGCATCTATTTATGTAATACCGAAATGAATTTATATCATAAAAATATTTAAATAACTTTAAATTTATTTTAAATTCCATATATGCAGAAAAGTCCACGCAAAAAAAATAATAATTAAAAGCAAATGATTACAATTTCAATCTATTTTTCTAATTTCACATGAGCATCTGGTTCTATGATATAAATAATAATTTTAATAATTAATGTACTATTTAAGTACTATTTTAAATTTATTTTTACTGCACACATCTTGAGGAAAGAATTTTGAAAAAAATGCAATTGCATTTATTTCATATACAGCCAAATATTTTTCAATGTACAAATAGAATAAAATCTCAAGAAATGAAAAAAAAAGTTTAATAATAATTTTAAACTCATATATTGATTCGAAATTAAATATATATTTAAAAGCGCGCAGATCAGAATAATTTACCTACAACTATGCATATTATATATTTTTTGATTTTATGCGCATGACTTTTTTTTTTCACTTAAAACATAATTTAAATAAACAGACACATACTTATATATTTTTAATATTTTACCAAAACAAAAAAATGTTGTAATGCATAAAAATACTTTACTTTTACATAATCCAGCCGCAAAAATCCTTCTTGCAAAAAACATGTTGCCTTCCTTAAACCCCAGGAGAAGCGAGATAGCAGCTACCCCTCGTTCGCGCACTTTTGCCGTAAAGTTTCCCGTATATGCGAAAGAACCGGATTACGCACTTTTGGCGCGGTTGTGCCGGACTAAAGTTCGAGAGTAAATGCCTATCCGGGAGAAGCACAAAACTTTTGTTTCCCATCGACAGTCCCATTCACCAGATGGCGCTCTTCACCGGAGTGGTCCCACGAGAATGGAGACTTTAAGCAGCACAAGAGTCGATTTGAGACTTTTCTTTTATAAAGTAATACTCTTCAAATGCGACTTCCCGAAAAGATTCGAATCCTCGAATGGATATTTTCGCCCTTTGTTTGGATTGGGTTTGTGTATTTAAGAGCAGTCGAGATCCCTAACAAAGAGTTTAATGTAGTGCTTTCTCCGTTTAACAAGTTTTCGGGCCCTCGGGGGAATAATCTCGGTGTGATACCTGCTTCACTAAACAAAATCCGAAAGAGAATTGTATTGATAGAAAAAAAGATGCTCTACCATCCAAATAATGGATTTAGAGTTTTCAATATCATTTCACAAATGTTTTGTATGATTTTAAAATAAAATCTTCTATTTTTTTTATTAATGAGCTACATTTAAACAAACTGCAATCAATGAATGATATTAATAGAGAGGGAAATATTACATTCCTTACATAAACACGTTTATTTTTGGTGTATGCATGTACATGTATTTGAAAATTTCAAAAAAAAATTATCTGTTAAGTAAACATAATTATTGCTGAGTTTTGCTTATACTTGTCACCAATTATGGATGAAGTTATTAGGAACCAGTTGAAACGGCAATCGATAAATAAATTTAAATGTTTTTAACATTATTTAGCATAATTTGGGTCTGATCGCTTATGAAATGTGTTGGACCGTTCATTGATTGATTAGGTTATTAGGACTGTTGAGCAACGCTGTTATATCACATCTTCTCCGGTAGTGGAAGCTGAATGGTCCGAATGGCCACATCGTGACCGGCGTTGTTTCTGTAGCAGTGAAGCAAGCCCTGCTGTCACTAATGACTGGTCGTGTAACGGGAATAATATATTTTAAATTTCTTCAGGTAATTCTGTAATGAACATTATATACGTTTCCTCCAAACACTAAAGTACAGACTAGTTGGATATCTAGCGCAATAAATTCTCTAGTGCTTCAAAGTCTTCACGTAGTGTGGTAAAAATATAAAAAGTTAGAGGTATAACCAATGAGATGTCAATAATCCTTTGGCCGTATCTTAAAATTGCGAAGCTCCTTTTTATAAACCTCTATTGTAACTTGTAGTGTAATGTTACTTCAAGCATCCAGTTTATATATTTGTTGTCATTGCCGGCAGAGCTTTTTTAAATTTCAATCAGTTGGGTTGATTGACCGTCAGTTTAAAAGCCTTTAATAGCTGAAACATATAACATTAAAATATTTGCTAAATTTCTTCTGGAAAAAGATCTTTTATAACAATTCGAAAGTCTCTTTGCTCTCTAATTTCAGAATATAATTAATTAAGTAAAATTCTATATATTTACAAGTTTTATATGTAAATTTAAGAATTATTTATTAGAGTTTTTAAGACTCTTTGTGTACTTGTTTACTAGGCTAAAAATTCGTAAGTTATAATAAAATATTTTTGAGGATGTTTCCTTATCCTTAGCCTTTATAGTTGGAAATTATTTTAAGCATTCAGAAATTTTTAATTTAGATGTTATGCTTCCTATGTTTGTGTTAAGCGTTTCTTTCGTGTCTTGTATGCGCATGTAGCAAAAGGACATTTTTCTGTATTGTACAGATTATGGGTACCGTGATATAAGAGGAATTGTAAAATGCCGAATTTAAGATTCCTTGTTTTTTTGTCATATATCTCTTAATATTATCGGCAGAGCTTTAAGTTTTTACGCGCATGATAATAATATATATTAATCAATTTATTAAATTACAAAAGTAATTTTTAGACTAAAAGATTTATTCTTCGTCTTATTAAAATACATGATTTTTGAGATCGCGTAAAACAAATTTCACTGATGAAAAACTACTATATTACATGGATTCAAATTTGTGTGCTTATATAAATGATTCATGCGTATATAGTGACCAAAATATATTTATTCTAAGTAATGGCTGAATTTATAAATAAAAATTATTGCATATTGAAAAGCAAAAAACATAAATCTGAAAAGCGTGTTCATTTACAACTAAGAAGAAACACTCTTTGCGATTAAAAAGCTACATTTAAATCAGTAAAATAATTAACATATAGTTAATAGAAATATACACATACACAAAATATCTATACTGATAATTTAATAATATTTTACAGAATAACAAGTGGTTAGGTATTCGGTATTTTATTAATCCTTGGCGATCTTGATATTCTTTAAAAATAAGAAATTCAAAATTTCCTGCTCAATTTATCCTAAAGAGAGGTAAACTGGATTACTTTCATTTCCTTTCTTTTAAAAAAAGTTATTATTCCAAAAAATGTAAATTCTCAACCAAAATTGATCAAATACTATGATTAGAATTATATGCTCTTTGATTGATTGATTATGAACTTCATACTAAAAAGTCGTAACTGAACTTCGTAATTGTGAACCTTGGTCAATTGACAATGATAGATTTGATTGTTCGTTTGTTTTATGAAGGTCGTGCTGAGAAACAACTCTAGCTGATTGGGTTACGGACCTAATATTTTTTTTAGTCTCAGTCAAATGACAAGGACGACAAAAAAAACTGGCAACTTCCTTGCCAAATTTTCACATCATGCCAACGAGAGAACTTGGAAACTCAACCAGATTTCAAGTGCATTAGACTCTCTACATATAGTAGGTTTCTAATTACCTCAGGGTTCGAACCCATGACGCAACAAGGAAACGCGGCCGCGAGTCCTGGATAGCCACTAGTCTACCGCTACTCCGTTATAGTATGGTGTGGCTTTTAAAGATCCTATTGAATTTTTTTTTTGCTGTACAGGAACAATACCAATATATTTTTAATGAAATATAGATAACCATTTGAAACTTATAGACAACAAGCCCGAATAAAATAAAAGCATATTACAGTTGTGTTTAAAAAATATTTATGTAATTAATTTATAAAAAAAATTCACTTAATAAAAGATTTTCCAAACAGTGTTTCTTTCAAAATTCCAACCGTGCAAAAAGAAGAATAATTGGAGAAAACAAAATTGAGTTTCATTCTTTTATCGGTTTTTGGAAAGGATTTTGCTGTTGCTACTCCGTCTGATTTACTAGTCTTGTTCAATAAATGCTAAATTCAAGTTCTGAATCTCTCCGTAAGGATTTTTCGTTATCAGGTTTTGCTACATTCCTTACTGTCTGGAATCGTGAAAATGTTCATGTTCTTTTTCCTTTCAAGTATTTTTCACCAAAATTTTTCGAGAAAGCAGTCATTATAAAAACAGGGCACAAGCCTAAAATTATAAAATAAGTATTAAATGTATCAAGTAAAATAATTATTTTCTTACGTATAAAGCGTAATATTTATTGTGTACAAATATCTAAGAATTTTTCTAAAATCTTGCAAATGTTTTTAATTCAGATAAGATTAAAACAAAGAAAAAAATAAAATTTCTTTTTTGAAGTATATTTAAGAAGAATATTGCAGCTGTGTTTAGTAAAATAATTAGATATTAAATTATTGTTACATATTTAAAATACGGGAGTATGTTTTATAACAATTTTTGTTAAGTGCTCAGCAATCGTTATTCATAATAGTCAGAAAAATGCTTGCAAATATAGTGACGTATTTTAGAATAGCATTGCAGAATGATTTGAAAAAAAAAGGTATTTTTTAGAACAACGATCTATAATTTTGAGCCATAGTGATATAACGACATCGAAACTTAAGCTTTCCCTCTCTCTGCTAATTTCAGCTCCTCTGTAGACCTAAGTGGAAACAAGACTGGAACATAAGGCTTGAATTTATAGAATGTAATGTCAGTGCAGATGTAATTTTTGTGACCCTTTTGAGGTCCTAAATTGAGAGGTCAATCGACAATAAGTTTCGTCCTGCTTCTAAATGTGACAGCAATAATCAATCAAACTTCCAATAAGGAATACATTTTCACAATGTTCCTTTTCAACGACACATGATACATGACCATTTATGGAAAATTTATTTGTCACTTGATTCCGCCAAAACCACATTGGAATGAAAGTTCGTGTCTTGCGACGTTAATGCTGGGCAACATGTTCTCTCTCTCGGATTGTGATTCTTATAAGTATAGTCGAGCAAAATAACAGAAGATTCTGACAAGGGAATTCTATTTAGATGTGATATGGAAATTGAAAGAGACAGGTACAAGTTCAAGTGTGTTCCTCTTCAAAAGACCGTAGTTCTAAATTTCAAAAAATTATCACCAAGTGTTCCTGCGTTTCTCTAGTGGAACGTTAATAAAAATTTTATTATAGGAATTAGGAATCTTTATTTTATTTAATAAAGATTATAATTCTCATTTTTTTACTATGGGAATTATAATCTTTATTTTCAACTTTATCTAATTTCTGAAGCATATGAATCTGCTAAATCAATTGACGAATTCTATTTATAAAAATGTACTAATATAAAAAAGCACTTAGACATTACTCGAACATCGAATATATTTCCATTTTTCCTTAAATCTATCCTGTGCTATACGCGTGAGGCAGACATATGTTTGTGGCATAAATATATATCTTATTTCCATAAGTATATGCCTTTAATGATCAAAACATATATTGTGTGTTTCTTTTATCTATCAAAGCACGCTCTGATTGACGTTAGCGATAACATGTTTTGTTTTACTGGTATTAAGCTGCTATTGCTCATTTGTATGATAGTCCAGTCTTTAAACAAAAATGATTCGAGCCCTTATATCACAAATAGAGACCGAAATAATGTCTTGACATTACCTAGATCCCTAAAAAAACTAAATGATTCTTATCCTACTCTTGCCTCTGGGAGAAATGCGAAATTTAGTGGCACGACTTATATCATTTTCATGTATTATATTACATGAAATTAATATAAGTCATCTAGCAAATAATTTATTCCTAAGATGTTTTCTTCATTTTTGACAACACAGTATTAAGAAAAAATATTATTTTAATTTTATCGGTTGATATTTTTTTTTCAAAATAATATTTCTGGAAGTATTATTATACTTTTAATTAGCATAAAAATATTTTTAACATATATTCTAAAGAATATGTATGGTTTCTTGATTATTCAATACGTATTTTAACCATTTACATAAATTGTGAACTTATATTCCGAGATATATATTTAATGCAATGAGGGTATAAATCCAATTGGCCGTGATGTAATTTGTTTAGATAAATACCATGCCTTATAAACTAAGATAATTATTTACACTGATGGCTATTAAATTTTGAACACCAGGAAGGAATGATCATACCAACATCAAAATCACACGAAAGGAAGAACAGGACGGGATATGCAAGTGATTAGAATTTCAACGTATTTAAAACAGAGCAACGACATCTGAAGCACTGAATAAAAGGAAAGTTGTGTATTGGATTTCTCATTCGGAAAGAACTTTGAAAGATCGGAGTTTGCTCAGAATATTGTGCTATGTCTTGAATGAAAAGAAGAAATTATTATCAGTAAATATAAGAATTCGATAGAGGCAGGATCGTTGCCACCTAACTAATTCCCGAGAGGACAGGCATATTGTGAGGACAATCCTGCAAAACCGTCCAATAACATCACGGACCATTAGTCTGGAAATGGTCATGTTTACAGAATGCCTAGCATCCGCTCGTACGATGCAAAATTATCTGTATTATACACGATGATATTTCAAAAATTCGTAACTCGAATTTACTGCCTTTCAGTTATAGATTTGCAAACAAGAATCATTCTACTACAACCAGGCATCTTGTTCTAATATATATGAAAGCGATAAAAGTAAAAAAAAATTCTCACATTAATATGGTAAGAAAAGGCTTGGTAGTTTGTTCACATTATAGAACAAGATCTTCCTTTTGTATAATGACAAATGGTGGAGATGCTAAGTCCAAGAAATTGTACTATTTAAATAAAGAATATATCTCCACAACAGAACTATTGAATTTAACCCTTTTGGGACGAACGCACCATATACGCATCACTCGCGGTCGTTGTTCACGGCCGAACGTACAAATACTCATCACTTGAGAATGAACTCAGGGGGCCGAACGATGCATATTCGCATTCTACGATGGAACATTTTCTAAATATCTCTACCCTTTGTTATTTACTTTTGAACTGAATAGTAGTTTTAAGATCTTCATCTTCAGTTTGATCACAGTCTGTCTTAATTCAGTATTTTGCTCACCAATTGCTGTGGGGGAGGAATGAAAGCGAAATGTAAACAAACTGAACTCGTCTCTTTGAACTTCCATGTGATGTGCTTTCGAGGTTCTGTTATTCACTGCTTTTTACTGATTTTTGCTTTGTATTTCTTATTTATTTTTTTAGAGCGCTACCGTTAGTACTCTTTGACTTTGTGTTGCTTTTGGATGTATTTCTTTAAGTTTCCGTTTCATTTCGTAAAGCCTTAACTCCTGTTTATAATTACGAGAAAGCGTTGCTTATCAGAAGAATATATTCACATGATCAGCAAACCAATTAAGATGATAGTGTGATTAATTTTCCAAGCGGTTTCAAAATAATATTTCAATCGATTCTGATGCGGACATTTTGTCAGATATGGACAAAACATGATTTTGCGTTTCTCTGTACCTCGATAATTACCACACTCGCTCTTTACATTAAATTTTGTTACTTTTTGTAAATAGTCTTTACTGTATATTTTTCTTTTATTAATTTTAAACTTTATTGATGTTTTTAGTGTTGAAACTTCGGAATAATTTCAATAGCTCTTCTGTAAACTATTTCTCAAAGTAAGCACTTCTTTATATACATTTTTCTGAAAATTAAAGGAAAAATATTATTAAAAATGCTAATTTTAAAATACATAGCAGATTAATTAATAATCTAAAATTTTACTGAAAATTTTTACGTTAGGACGAAAACTTTTTTGTAGTTTTTTTTAAAGTTAGATTTTGCAACGCGAAACCCCCGGGCCGGGTGACAGTTCCTTTCGATTCTCCTCCATCCCCAGGGAACGTATAATGTCAAGGTGTATAGTCCCGAAAGGCTAAAATGGGATGTAATTGTAAGTTTCATAATTAAAATAGATATATTTTAAGATTTAAGTTAATGTGAGAACATTTTAGTGAGAACCTTATTTTGCAAAGTAATCAGCGTGTAATGGACCCGTTCGTTGTAATAAAGAATTAATCTAGATCTCGCGTAGAAGAGCCGAAGGTGCTAATCTCATTTAGGCTTAAGAGAGAGTCTCGTTGCCAGAGTTTCGCCAAAATGAACAGATGTTATCTTACTAGCCAGAGTAGGAAAAGAGTTAATATATGGGGCATTTTACTATTGGACATGTGCTCAAGCTGGATCCAATGTTGAGGTCTCTTTTTACTTTAGAGTTATGGTCTTCAAATTTGGTCGACTCACTGAATCATTATAACAGTATGGTGTTTTGTTGAAGAACACTCCACCTTTACTCTGAGAAAAGTGTAATTTAAAACAAAATTTAAAGTAGACCAATGTCTTACACTCGTAGGGAACTTTATACAAAACAAGTTACAGAAAAGCTCAGTAATTTTTATTACAATATCTTTACATATATTTAATATATGTTATTCATTAATAACATGTACTCGTGTTCAATATGTGACATATCCTTGAGTTTTATTTTAGGCTGTCTTCATTTTTAAACACAAACAGTCGAAGTCTAGCTCTGTTGATGTTATCTGCAATAGCGCTTCATGTTCTGCATTTATTTTGTTTCTTTGTTTTGCTTTTATTACAATATACGTTAAAAAAACTTTTCACGCAGCACATAATGGAAGCTCTCCTTTAGATAATCGCGGCCACAGAAAAATTGCAATAAACGATTATTTATTTTGTATACACATCGATTAAATAATTGAAAATTTGGAGCTACATTTGTACGTACGTCACTGCTGATATCGCGGTACGGGAGTCGGCACACCACGCACGAAGCATCTGATCAGTTTTCAAAGGTATCTAAATGTATAACGAAATCTCTTAGACATTAAGTGTAAGTCAACTAATATGAGTGTCTTATAATTTTATTTTTGAAATTTTATCTTGACTAGAGGAACAACTGGACATGATTCGATGTACCTGGGGATTCCCAGAACACAGTTTGAATACTGGTTTAAAGGATAGTTTCCAATGCAAAGATTATCTTTGGTTATGCACTAAAATATAATTTTACAGAAATATGAAACAGGAAGAAAAATTATGAGTAAACATAAATGAATATTTGTTTTTACCGTTTTATTGTCTAAATTAATTTAAACTATCATGGATTTTAATTTCAAATTTCGCATTATCAGATGATTTTTTTTTTCAAAACGACTTTTATTTTCTTTATTTCTTAATAAAGATGGATGTATAGTAATTTAAATTTTTATATCAAGTATTTCGGCTTAATTTCCTTAGAATTTTTTCCTGTTTCTTAATTAACAGCATACTGCTTTTTAAAAAAAATCATAATCATTTGAAAAAGCCATTAAGAGGAAGATTTCGACATAACTCTTTACATGAAAAATTTATTTGCTAACTCTCAGTATAAAATCAGTTGATAAATCAAACAAAACCAATAACAAATAGGTCTACATTTTAAATTTTCTTTTCTAAGTATATTAGATTCTCGAACAATTTTTTTGGTTATAAAACTGAAATTAAAATTTTAATTTACTAATGTGAGCCTGAAATTAATTAAAATTTTATCACGGGAGAAGAATTTGGAAGGAAACCATGCTAAACGGAGCAAAAGACTAAAACTAATTTAAAATTTCAGACTAGAAAAATATTAGATGTACAAATATAAAACTAAAGTGGGGTACCTCTTATATACTTTAGAGGTATTTTAATAAGACACAAGCAAATATGAAAATTTGGATCCATTTAATATTTTTTTCTCCTTGTAAAAAAATTTTAAAATTAAATAACTTGCGTTATATAGGGAAAATGACATGGAAGTTGCAATTTAGAAATGTATATGACAACAACAAATGTGTAGATAGTATTCCTGCTTGATATGAATTTAAACAGACATAGTTATACTAAAATATGACGATGCAAGTTATTTTTTGAGAAAAAGTACCTAGAAAGTTAAATTTCATATATAAATTTCTCATAACTATGCTCTAGGATAGTTTAAAAATTATTTTCTTTTAATATAAACCGAGGATAATTATCAAAACTAACATGATGCAACAACGTGCTTTTTTGTCAAAGTTGAAGTGTTATTCTGAAGTAGAATCCTAACGGTTATTCTGTTTAAAATTCACATGGATTTGGAGAATATAACATTGCTTTAAGGTTTAATCATAGTTGTTAAGATGTGACGTTTTTGTCTCCTGATTCTGTTAATATATATGGAACAGATTCTTTCGGGAAAACGTTTTTTTTTCCTTATAAATCGTGTAACAAATTAATCCACTTGCTTTAAACTGCCTTTGTTTTTAAAATAAGTCAATCCAGAATATTTTTACGGATTAAGTGAAGGAATTTAACCTGTATTGGCTAAAGACCTTGATTTTATTAAGCTGTAATTATATTTAATACATTAAAGATAAAAAATGTTAATCCATAAATTAATGCATGGAAGCTAGTAGCCATTTTAAAGTTTCATTATAAAAATATCAATTAATAGGAATCATTAATAAAAAGACATTAGTCTGAAGTAAATAAATCCAGACATTTCTTAAACGTTACCGAATATCAGAATATGAGATGCAGGGGAGAACGACTGTTTGATCACCCCGATGTAAGCCATCCCTACGATATTGTGCGTATGGCAGTGATGGGTTGCTGTGCAGTATCAGAAACTCTGCCATAGTAAAAACGATCTGTTGCACAACAATCGGTGTTCACCTGCACAATTTGACGTCTTTTCAAAATAATTGGTAGCTATATGTTATATATATATATATTGCTGTTATTATCTTTATATCAAAATCATAGAGCATTTGCATATGCATTAGTGATCATGGACAATTGAATGGTACGACATTATCTTTATGGAGGAATCACGTTTAAACTTGAGACACGACAATGGTCGTAGCAGAAACAAAAGCAGATCACAATACAGCATTTTAAATGTAACAAATATTTCAAAATAGGAAAAAAAACTGTATTAAAGAGAAAACAGTTTAGAATTTGAACAAAAATTGAAGTAAAGGGACCTAATAAAATTATTCTTCATACAATGAATATATATTTCAATATAATGTTCACATACAACTTTCTGGAAAGAGAACATAATTTAATAATTCCAAATAATTTAATATTTTTAGCATTCTAACTCAGTGTGACCACTTAAACAAATCAGAATCACTGTTGGATTTCAATCGACACATCTTCTCCTTTAACTTATGCTTCAGGATAAGTATCTCGCCGACACACAGACATCACTGTATCATCCATTTAGATGTCATAGAGATAGTTCGATTTTCCTTGAAAATGTTGAAATTCCGCTTTTTATTCTATCGCATTCGAATAAATGAGAGTGAAGGGAGTTTTGACATAAATGATTGATTTTTGAAATGATTTATAGAGATAGAATATCAAAAAATTTAATTCTTGCTAGTTATTGGTACGATTTCATATCTCGTTGTCTTTTTTCTTCGCATTTGTAAGCGTATATAGTCATAAAGATGATTTATTATTCAATGCATGTCCCTCTGCAAAATTGTAATGTGCAAAAAATATTAAAGGGAAGATTGCCCAGTTTGAATCAGGAGGGAATAGAGCCTTGAAATTGCTTCGTGCCCTGGCATGAGTTGTGGAACAAATAGATTCTTGATCTTTAAGACAGGTCTTTTAATCCAGAAAAACTTGATGTGAAAAATGAGAACTTTTCTTGGCATATAAAATATTTTTTATGAAAATTTCATTTTAATTCTTGCATTTTCAATGAAAACGCTTTTATATTGAGAAGAAGAAAATAGTTTGAAAAAGATATATATTTGTATACATGAAACGCAATACTTTTTAGATTTTTATTTCATTTCTAAATTACTTTTACTGAGAGAATTATTTCGTTTATATAAACAAAGCTCATGTTAGTGAAGGTAATAATATAGCATCAAATAAGTCCAAAACTCCTAGATACTTTATCTCAGCATAAGGAGAGAAAAATTTGAATAAGGATTTAGAAAAATGCTCTTATTTATATTATCCTAATTAATAGACAAAACGGTAATCAATTTTTGATAGAATTTTTACGTGGTTTATGGAATCTCAAATATTTGAAAGATGAGGGCAATTAACTAGTAGGTTCTTTCGTAATATATTGAAATTTCATTCTGAGACACTCTGTTTAATTCGAAATAATTCTTTTAAGCAAAAAACAACCTACACACCTAAATATAAATAAAAATTAAAACTGATTCAAAGTTACACTCTCTGGGAAAGTAGAAAATTCAAAGTATTTAATCAAAATCTCTTGAGATGAATGCATATTCACACTAATCGTCCCAGACTATCCTAGATTTGTCTCGGATCATGTAACGTTCATTCAACGAATTTGACGAAAGAGAGACGTTGGGGAAATCATTTCTCGCCAAGCATATCATCAAGATTACCTCAACCTTTTAAACATTACTTATTTGCCTACTCTCTCCTTGCCAATAAAACCACTTTCAGGCGACAAAACTCATCGGAAGGGAATAGAACAAAGTTCAAATTATCCAAAACAATATCCTAATCGATTTCTGGGGATAGGAACTACATTATTCGGAAGATAATCTTTTACATCTGTTTTTGTCGTATGGTGAAGATATGTCTATCACATCATCAAGTTCTGAGAGATTGTATCAGTTGTTTTAAAATATTTTATACGATTTGTAATAATAAAACCTGCGGATAAATCTTAGACGGGTTAAATATCCTCTGTTTCAGATGTTTCGAAATTATCCTGGAATAAAAAATCGATCATAGTGGAAATTTATTAAGAATAAACCATGACATTGATATCGTCAGAAAATATAGCAAATCTGTATGGACCAACTAAAATATACATGCTGATTCTGAAACGAATATATTCGACAACGCTTAGGAAATCGTGGCACACATTTGTAAGTATTTTAAATGTATACCTTTTGATAATATCTCTAATTCCGAATGCTTAAACATATATTTATAAATGCTAATTTTCTCTATTACCAAGCACACCAGAATTTTAAGGCATCGCGTTTTGTTTCGCCCTTAGAAGGGTCCTAAGTACTTCTTACTCATAATATATCAGCATTCTCACTTGCTACCAAAGTCTTATAGGGTGCTTTCAAAGCAATGTATTGCAAGGGTACTTGTATAAAATTCCATGGACGAAGAAAGTAGGTGAAATGTTCCGATTACTATAAAAGCTGACGAAATTTTTTGTCAAGCATAGGCCAAACATTTTAGCCAAACATAGGCCAAACATCCCTGGTTCCTTTCAAGACAGCTACGAATGATCCTCTTTGTTGTGAATCCGACGGCACCATACATAAATTCATTTGTATATTGATTTAAATAACCATGCTCAGTCCCAGGTAATTTTTATGGTATTTAGCCATCATTTGAAGACACAATGTTTTTGTCTGTGCACAATAATCACAACATATAAAAAAGATATAAAAATGGCTGACTTAGAAACGTTTGAACACAGAAAATACTGTGCTGTATTTGCGGACAATCTAATCCGTAGTATGCAGGTTCTAATTGTTTTTTACAATTATTTTTCCAAAATATAAGGTGAAAATCACTGAAGTAGCTGATAATGACAAATGTTCAAAAGTGCCAGATATAATTACATAAAATTAAGGGGTCTATAGTTAGAAGTGGCCCCGTAGGGAAGTTATGACAAACAGGAAAAACTGTAATCCGTTTCATTTTTTCCAATATTGGCTTAATGTTATATCTTTAAGCAACATTTTTTTTAAACTTTTGGCAGTATTTTGTAACGTCTGGTGACACTTTCTCTTTCTGACATAATATTGCATCATTTGGCAATATTTATTCGGTTTGGTGAAAAAGTTCGACGGGAATTTACGCAAATACTGGCTCAATGTATTACGAGGGTAGCTCAATAAGTCTCCGTTTTTGACGACAAATTGTGTGAAACCACGCTGGTGCTACTATTGTGTGCTATCATCTGTTAAAACGTGCCAGTACAAATTTGACATTGATTCATAGATTAGTTTTGATTTGGTAGACATTTACTGACAAATCAAAATTTGATTTTTGTGAATTATCGTCATTATTTTGTTTCTAATTGTCACTGTCTATTAAATTCAGATATTCATGATTATACACCGGAAATCAAACAATATTCAAAATAATGTGTTGATTTCGGTTAATCTACTCTAAAGGAAGTGAAGCCGGTCTCATCGAAAAAGATATGGAACATTTTTTTTGCCATGCGCAGGGTATCATACTTACGAATACCTTCGAAAAAGGAAAAACGATCACTGAACAATACTACAGTGATTTATGCGAGCGCCCTTTCCTATTTCTAATACTTCATTTATGATTCCAAATGCAGGTACTATTATTTCTCGTAGATTTCTTATGCTGAGCGAGGGGTTTCTACACTTACTTATACCACAACATTGGCTCACCCATTTCATTAAATAATAAAATACAACAATACATGCATGTTTTTAACTCAATAATGAAGTATGCTAACTCTGTATATGGTACAGCCACCCCAACTGAAATGAAAATTTTCCAATCACGCAGAATAATGTGATGCATTATTATATTTATATGGATGAAATAAAGTACTTTTATTACAAATCTTTCGCGAAAAGTGTTTCACCAAAGACAAAAAATCCCGACAACCGATTTATCAGGGCTAAAATTGAAAATTATATGTTCAATAACAAAAAAGTTGCTACCTACAAAGCCGATGTAACGCCGAGAAATTTAAAAATAAATAAATGTACAAGTATTCCTGTAATACTTGCTTCACTTCAGCTATTTTCATAATGACTTTTATTTTTGCTCATCATAGGCAATTTTTAGCTTGTTTTTCTAACAAAAGTGTTTTATTACAATTTTTAATTTTTTTTCTTCTTCATACGAGCCTTTTTCTTAGAATTCTGAGCAAGTGCTTTATCTCGCTAGCGCTAAATAACAGCCTTATTTTTTCGAAACACTTTTACTTGGACTCCAGATGCTTTAATCTTAAGAATTGATATAAATTTTTTCCACCCCTCCCGATTATCTCTCTTAGGTTTCCATGTCTGATACTAGCAAATACATACCCGCGTCTAAAGTGGTTGATACACATATGCAGCCAACAGCTTTCTAGAGAAGCTGATTATCTTAATATTAAAACCAACTGGACCTTTGTTATATACCTAATGACTGAATACAATAGAAAGTAATATTCTAGTAGCTAGTTCAGGCGTATTTATGATTCATGGATGGCATTAAATGCAGTTGAGCCTGCTAAGCCGATATTCCTGCAATCAAAATGAATAATATGCTCATGATAATTTGTGATTTATACAAATGTAAAATAATGTTTGAGTTTATTCACTAAGTACACTCAATTATATAAAAAAAATTAAAACATAATGAAATTTTCACTAAAATTTTCCCTTTTTTTTACATTATAAAACAAGTACAAAATTTTGTATTCGCTTATGAAGAACTGTTTGCACCACTTCGGGAAAAATGTTTTTGGTAATATTTAATAGTATTCAGTTTCAATATTGTTTTGCTAACTTCATTAATATAGATTCATTACTTTTTTGAGATTCTTGGAAACTCTAAAGCTAGTAAAAATGTGTTCAGTAAATCGTTTTAACCACATCTTTATTTCGACAATTTAATTTTTTAGAAATTGTATAATTTATACCTCGAATATTGTGGGATGCAGTGACATTTTAAAATAATCTATATTTTCACTATTCTCTAATAGTTTAATCAATCACCATTTACAGATATCATTATTTTCTGTGTTCTTGTTAATGTCTGGAAAGCACCAATTGCAATGTGAAAACAAAGCAGCTGTTGTATGAGCAACAAATTTATTGATATTTCCTATTCCCTCACAATATGATTTGCCTTAAGATAGTTTTAAAAATTTCCTTTAAACATCACTGATGAAACTATGGTATTTGTTTTAATTTATAACAATAGGAAATATACAGAAAAGTTAATTTATAAACTTATCAATAAAATTGTTTATTGTTTTAAAGTAGATTTTATCAATAGAAATACGTATTTTAAAACAACAAGGACACTGAAAACTTAATGAGTTTAGTCCAATAACAATAACTGAAAAATTATTGCACTTGCTGTCATTAAAATATATAACCAAAATCGTCAAATGAAAGTTTTACGTATGTGAAACAAGAGAACAAATATTAAATTTCATCTGAGATAAATATAGTATTCCATTATAAAGAGGGTACCAAAAGCTATTGACGTATTTTAAAGTTTAATATAAATTCAACTAATTAGATTGCGATATTTGAGCTTAGATCGCATTGCTTTCCAAGTTGAAAAGTTTTGCTTCCGCAAATAAGAAATAGGCACTGAATTTTAAGTATAAAAGACACTATATGATCTTCAATCTAATTGATTTCGTATTTCATTTGAAAATACAATTTCTGATATTGAATATCTGAAAGGACGTCTTCAAGTTTCCATCCACAAGTGACGCACACTTAGAAATCTTTTATTTGGAGTTGAATACAAATTATTTGTATCTGCGTAAATGCTATGCATTTACTCTGATAAAGTAAAAAGGGGATCTAGAACAACAAAAGCTGTTATAGCATGATAGCAAGTTTTATTTTCGAAATTTTTAATATATAGCGTCATCCATCATTGAAATTGAAATGATCATGATGATATATATATATATATATATATATATATATATGGGGGGGTGTGGGGGTGTGTGTGCATGATACTAAACAGTGAAATAAGCAAAAATGTAATAAAAAATGAAACAAATAAGAAATATATAGAAATAAACCATTAGAACACTATTAAGTAAAATTATCATACATATCCAGGTGATTAATTTTTGTGTGTAAAAGCAATGCAAACAATTAAAAAAGAATAAATATAAAAATACGATATTGTCTAAAGAAGAAAATATAAGACACAATAAAAAATTTTGAAAAAAAAACATACAAATTTAAAGGAATAATAAAATGAAAATCAACAAAAGTAAATAAATTGAATATTGAAATCAAGGCAGATCAAAATTAAGGAACAGCAAAACAAAATCAAATATGAAATAACTAATGTTGCAAGAGGTTGAAGTTTGTTGCAACATTAATTTATAAATATTTTAGGATTACTTTTTATAGAATATTATTACTATATTATTCATATTTTATGAAAAGGATGTGCGAGGTGAGAATATTAAATAACGGGACTGATAGAGAGACGTTGTTGCAGAAGTACGCATGCGCCGAACGCCAGCGACCGACAATTATTTAGTGTGAAGAATTCTCTTTCAAATGCATTGCCTGTTGCTTCTGTAAACCAAACCGTAGATCCGTAGTTTTCTTTCACATTAGAGATTTCTTATTATTTCATCGGAAAAATGATAAGTGTAACATCAGAGCAACAAACTGTAGTGAAATTTCACATGAAAAACCGCCAATGAAGCTTTTAATTTATTGAAGTGTATGACAATGAATGTTTATCTCGTGCACGTGTTCCTGTATGGATTAACCGTTTTTAAAATGGCTGAGAAGACGTTGAAGATGTTTTAGGAGCGGGTCGCACCTACACGTCAAATATGAATGAAAATATCGAAATAAATGTTCTGGTTCGATTTGACCACATGATAAATATTCATGCGATTGCTGAGATTGTAAGAATTAAGAAGAAATCCTTACAGAAAATTGTACATAACGAGTGTGCAAAAAGAGTGTTCCAAAATGGTGCCTAAAATTCTCGTGTTTGATCAACAAGAAGGTCGAAAAAATGTTTGTACTCACATTTTGAATGTCTTTGAAAATAACCCAAATTTATTGGAAAGGATAATAACGTGAGATGAATCGTGGGCGTTTAGTTATGATCTTGAAACTAAGCACCATTCACACATTCGAAGATCCCACTTTCACCGAGATTCAAAGAAGCTCGAGTGTCTAAATCAAAATTGAAAGCAAAGATGATTCTTTATTTTTTCGATATTCATCGGATTGTGTACCTTTACTGGGTTCCTGAAGATCTCAAAATATTAATCAACATTACTAGATTTCACTATTTTGAATTCCGTAAGAGAATATGGAAGAAATGACCCGAATTGTGCAATTACAAATCATTCCGTATTGTTTGACAAGAGGTTTCTAGCCAATTACAGCATCCCAGTGTTATACTGTCACCTTATTCACCGGATCTTGAGCCATGCGACTTGTATCTGTTTCCTAAGGTGAAATCTACATTAAGAGAAAGAAGATTTGAGTCCGTTGAAGCTGTGAAAGAGAAAGCGAAATGTGAACTGAAAGAGCTGTCAGACTACCGGAACTGTTTCTAACTATAGAAGATTCGGATGGAGAGTTGTAGGGATAGAGGAAGGGTATATATTTAAGGTGATAATTTGTAAATATGTATGAAATAAAAATAAGATGTTTTACAGCATCTCAGCTTCGTTACTTAAAAGCCATATCTCGTATGTTCACCATATTTCAATAAATAAACTGCAATTTAATCCATAGAATAATCCTGATATAATGTTATTGCAAAAATGTCATATAAAAATTTGAATTAATGAGGCATATATTATTTGGCAGCTTCTACTATCTTTTTTTAAATTTGACTCACTATATTTCAATTATCATTTTTACTTAAAACTCATAATAAGCAGCGGATTTGCATTTCATTACTGAGAATTATATATCCACTGATAATTTTTAATCTTATTTCCAGTATTTTTGAAAACATTTTTCGAATGCTATATTTAACTAATCATTATTCATTTTTGTTATGGAGTACATGCACATATTATGAATAAATATTAATCTAAATAATACTATCTATGAAATATACATATAACGCAGTTATAATAATCTCTAAGCACGGTTGAAAAATTCTTTTACTAAGTTTCAAACTTTTCAACAGTTTACTTTTCCGTCTAGACAAATCAATCGTTTTTTTAAAATTCTTTTGCAGAATGATTCAGTCATAAATACTTATAGAAAAAGAAAACCACTCTTCACATGATGGAACATAGATTCCCAGTGATTTTAGTACCTGAAAATTTATTTATGAATAATATTTGATAAACATCGGCACAGAATAAAATGAAGCGCGAATAATTTTGACTTGCGGAAACCAATGGTTGTTATTTTCAACAACTTTAACATTTACAGCTATTCTAAATTGTCACTCATTTTAACACTCATAATACTCGTAATTAATACAATTTTTAAACTGGTATTAAAATCTCCATTATATGATTATGTTTTCGCATATTACCCATCCAATCGATACCAGACTCCATAAATTTTACATGGACTCTTTATTTTTCAACTAGACGAAATATCCATAAAAAGATTTATGGAATTTCTTATCATCTGTTGGATTCAATTTCCCTTTATTTTTAATTTTCCGTTTGCTTCGGTCGCTAAACGTTATTTATTACATAACTATAAAACAAATTTGCTAAAACGGTATATTATTTAAAGTATATTTTGTTTATACCATTCATTTTAGTTTTTGGTTGAAACATATAATGCATGAAGTATGAATTAGAAGATTTATATTCCTACACTCAAATACATACTTTTCTCAAAATTCTTATAGAAAACAAATTCTGAGCAATGCTTTATATACTATGATGAAAGTTTTCGTTCTTTCTAATAACTTATAGATGTATTTTTTAAGACTTCACATGACGCTTCCTATACGTTTTTCAAAGTTTTTTTTCCAATTAAATTTCCAAGTACATTCTCAAAATGTAGTTCACAAAATTTGCAAATTTACCGAATTGCTTAAGAAATGAAACAGAAATATTCATTCCTGGTGCAATGGAACACATTTTGTATCAGAATTTACCAAAAGGCAAAGATGTAGCTGACATAGATTTATAGTTATGTTTAGTAACTTTTGAATAATTCACTAATGCTATTTATATAGATTGAATATCATAAGAAAATTCCTTTATTTTCTTGAGTGTAAGTTTATAAGTATGGTTAAGGATGAACACCAATTTTTTCTTTAGTGAAAGCTACCTTCAAGGTTGTAGGAAATCAGAAGTATGTACTTTTTTAATCTAAAGTTTTGTTATCTTTTATATACGTAAGATTTGTTTTTACATCAACAAATCTCGAGATCTATGTTGAATGCCAAAAAAAAATGTTTAGATTTTTTCAATTTACCTATTTTGGCAACATTTTTACTTGTGGATTATTAATACGTACTATCCAAAAATAGTAAATAACTTGACGTATTTGTAAATGTGAAGTCATTTAGACAAAAAGTTTTAAAATTACTGTAAAATTAATTGCATCTTTATAAATTTCAAATAAATTAAAATTCAATCCCGAAATATAAAAAAAATATTCATTGCTGATCTTTAAAAAAAGCATATATTACGAAAGGTTTCAAATGGTGAAATAACAAGACCTTGGCCGGGTTCACAAATATATTTTTCACATTCAAATTAAATACCCAGTCTAGACAACTCAGGTAACCACAGTATTCTAACATTACCAGAAAACATAACTAGTTACGTTATTACGTGATGTAGTTTCAATTTGAAGATTGGGACGTTGACGGAAATCTGGTCGGAGATTCTAGTAAGAAGACATGCTTTGGAGTTCTTAGTCTAAAATATATCCCAGTTGAAATTCATCGGTAACTAGTGAAATAGTGAGAAGTGAGTGTCATGTAAGGAAAACACGTGTTGTCTTGGTGCATAGAATTCGATAAGGACAAAACAGGAGGACAAGAAGCAAAAATATATTATTGGAGCAACCTCCCTAACACTCGAAACTAGCATAAAGTGATTTTCATTTCTTCGGAACATTGAAAAACAACCTAAAGATTTAGCATATCAAAATCATTGGCGAAACTTTGCAAGCCGTCTTTACATACTTCTCTAACTTGTAGTGGGTTTTTATCAATACGATTTTGATGTTTTAGCGTACTGATGAGCAAAGAACCAAAGCATCGATAACTATGATGATTATGTGGATAAATATTATATACCAACGCCTAATGACGTGTATCCCTATGAATAATGGCTTTCCATCACAGGTCTAGTTAACTTATCTATTGAACTTCAAATTTGTAGATCTTTATCTCATTCCAACATGTGATTGATGATTGGATGAGTTTAATGTCAGACTAAATCAACACAATTACAAAAGGCAAAAGTCTGTTGATGCATGGTTAATTCATGGCAGTTAATAACTGTTTCGAGTTAGTGTTGAGCTTCCACTGTACTTTATGTGCTGCACTTGCACGAAATGCCGTAACATTTCTAATTAATTATTTCCGAAGCAAACATAGGAAGTACTGTTTCCAGAGTCCACGAAATATTAATTAGTATCTTTCGAAACTAAAATTATTTCTTTAATTCCTCCTGAAATTTCTCTTAAAATGTTTGGCGAAGTCTTAATTCCTCTCTGGAAGAGTTAAGCTAACAACACTAAGATATATCCAATGGCGCTAAACGATTGATTTCAAGCACAATATTCGAATGGACAAGTAAATTTTGTATAATTTCTTTAAAAATATTTAAGTTATTGTAAAAAAATACTTCTTTCATACCACACTTCGAGTCCATACTTTATACAATTTTTTTTATTTACTTCTACAATCTATTTCTATTTGAGAAAACAGATTGAAAGGCTAGATGAATATGAATATTCTTTACATGTCCTTGAACTTATTTTGGAATATCTTTCGAATGGATCTAAAAGATTAATAAAAATATAAAAATAAATATATTAAATTAATCTTCATTTTCAAAAGTAAGTAAGCCGTACTTTTGCACTAGAAATCTTAAAAATCTCTTTATTTACAATTATACATCTTTAAAAAGTTGATTGTTTCTTAGCATTCACAGAAATACTTAAAAATCCACAATTTAAAATATACATATTTTTTTCATTATAAATTATACATTAAAATAAGAAAAAATTAAATTGTCTTTTAGATTAAAATCATTAGTTTTTATACCAAATTAATGCCATACTAGGACTACAAAGTAGATTATCAATAACAAAATTAGTAAATTTAAACCAATGATATTCATAATTAAGGCTTATTTAGATTTTATTCTGCCAGCTTCGTCCAATATTATGCAACAACTTATTAATCAATTGATCGTATATTGGCGTCACGCTTCAATTTAAGTGCTATTGGTGATGGATTATTATTTGAATTACATCAAGTGTGTGACGAGAGCGACCCTTGAGATGGAGCCTCACTCCTTTAACTTCCTTCACACCATCCCAGAGCAAAATTATTGAGCTTTTATATGCTTAACGTGCATCATCCCTTCTATGAGACGGATAATTAGTGGACTCAGAACAGGAATAATCGATTTGACTAAAACAATGCCGGCAGAAATTACGCGAGGGCATTAAGGTCTAGATGAATTAAATTTGATGCATATCAAAATATGTTATACTGAGTGTCTTTCAAATATAATAACATAGATATGGGGCGTCTGACTTTAATCATCAAATATCACGAACAGATTATTGCCTAACTAAATAGTCAATCAATTCAAAATTCCAATTTCTCTCAGAAAAAGAAAGACATAGTTTACTTAACTATATGCACATAGTATTTGTTGGCAATTTTCAATTCTTTTAATACTGCATGAAATACTTCTTTCTTATACCAGGTTTAATCTCCATTAAACTAACCAGAAATCACTTCTCACCACTTTCAATGCAAAATATTAATTACAATGATTTTCTTCAACCTGCAAGATCTATCAGCATGTCGTTATCCGTTATCTACCTTAACTTTCCTTTCTATTCCATACCTTATATATCACTCTTCCTAATTCAATTTATTACGCTTCTTGCCTTCATCTAATTTACCTAATCACTTTTCATTAAGTTGACGAGGAATTGTTATTGTATGCAATTAAAATTATCATACATAAGATCCACGAGGTTATTGAAGAGAAATCGCAAACAGCCCAAAGTCACAAACTTACGATTTGATTTGAATCTCAACATTTAACTCGCAATATTTTCATAACCGTATTCAGTAATATTAAGTTTCGAACGTGCAGCTCACTAGCCTACAGGCCTATTAACAATTTAGCTGCTAACCGGAGAGTCAATTTGGGCTGAGCGTATGCTTACATACAAACTATCCCAAGCGTTGTTTGGGTTCAACGTAAAAGTTACTCTGAGCAAGATATTCGATTCCTCGGAGATTTATGTTCTCCAGTAAACATGGTGCAGACTTGCCAATTAAGTAGTGTATTCTGTGATACTACCTTCCATGAGTTTAGTCAAAAATTCAATTTTTTGTCACACTGTACAAAAAATTGTTCTCGTAAGTGGTTAAAAGTATACGAATTTAGTGAAAATAAGAAAATAGGACTCACTCTCTCTCTTGCAAATACAGGGCACTAGACCATTTTAAACTGAAATATTTTTAAAATTAATCAGTAATTCATATCTGTTCTTTTTTGTACAAAAAACACTTCTTGGAAATGAGTTTTATTCAATTTTGAAAATTGCATCCCTTAGATAACCATTATTTTCCTCTTTACACTACGACACTCATTTCCTAAAAAGTAAGCCTTTTCACATGCCATAAAATTTATCACCTTCTTTCTACAAACTCTTCTTAACTCTTGACTAATATTTCAGATTCCCATTTTGGAAAAATTCTAAAGCAGTTAAGTCAGGGGAGAGGGACAGCACTTGATTTCAGAGTTTTACGTGAAATTATTCTTCTTCCAAAAGATAAATTATAAGCAAGCTCTATGGGCTGTAGAGCCATCTTTCTACCATCGTACCTCAAGTGTGTCCTTCATTACACGGCGCGTTAAATTTGTTAGCAATTCTCAATACATTTCGTCATCGATGGTTAATGCGTTTTCAGCAACTCTATAAAATTGAATCGTTAAATCAAGTGATTCAGTTGTGAATTTTCTCCTTATTCAATTTATAAGGATTACTTTCAAATTATCTGAAATAAATAAGGAAAATAAATTAATTGCTAAAAGTTTTTTTTTTTAATTTCATACGCTAGTGCTTTTTAAAGAGACACTGTATCAGGTTAAACATTTTTTTATGAGTTACTCATAAGAAAATTTTATATTCATCAAATCTGAACAGACATAAAATTTGAGTATCAGGAAAAAACTTCACTTTCAAACAAACAATAATTTAAAATTTTACTAATGTTTTAAAAATGTTTTCAACTATTGCAAAAATTACTATTATTTCCACATAATTTAATACATTTTAATATTTTTTGTCTCAATTTCTAAGAAGGGTTTCGCACAATTGTGTTTATTATAGTTTTACAATTTTTTTTCTGGCACTACGTAAAACAGTAAGAAAAACCTAGATTTATGTTAAGATATTCTCCAAAAAAATAACTACATCTTTATTCGATGGACAAAATTAATAAACATATAATGCCAAAAATAACCCCGGATAATATATTCAAAACTTTACACTGATTACAAAAGAGCCTTTGCATTTTCAGTATATGACCATCATGGAAAATTAAAAGCTGAAAAAGCAGTTTAAATTTCTGAAGGTCAAAGAAATCATTCAGTACTTTGTTGAAAAAAATTTAAATAACTAGTTAAATTATGTAGATATTCTACGAATTTTTGTACACACATTTGGTCATGCAATTAAGATAAGGTAATAAAAATGTTTTCGATATTTTGGTCATTTTAGGTACTACATCCTCTTAAATACTATTTATTTTGCTTAGAATCGCATTTATAACGAGTAGCTTTGTGCAAATAAATAGTACACCTTGTTCAAAAAGTGAATGATTGCGATGAAGAGAAAGAAACACACCCACTCAATTTGGCAGTAGTACAAGGATTCTCTTCGTGAGCGCGCTACTACTCAACCCTGCGGGTGTAATAAAACCTTTTTATTCAATTTTCTAAATTGCATCGTTAGCTTATCTTCCTAAACAAAGTAATGAAATGCATTCACATATTAAATACATAGAAATAGCTTCACAATTGAGAAACATTCATAAATCTGAAGAAATGAGGAGCCTAAAATCAATCACCTTAATTTGTAAATGAGAATCTTCAAAAATTAAAAATATGATTAGTGCCTTATAAATAAGGATAATTTAACAGCGTTTAATGAGAAGAGTAAACATGTTTTCCAAAACAGCATTTTAATCTTTAATAAGCAACATTTTTGAACGATTACTTAATTTGAAACTGATCCATTCATAAATATTTTTAATTTTCTTTACGTTTTTATGAATAAGATACATATCTTGTAAAAGTTTGGCTGCAACCTTTAATGCACTAATTAGTTATTGAAAATTGTAAGCATTTAAAAGTTTGGCATATTTCTCAAAATTGAGGAACAGAAAATTCGTTATTATATTGCAAATCAAAATTAATAATTTAATCGCGTAAACAAAATATTTTCTCTGAAGATTTTTTGGGTCTAAATGCTTTTCAACATAATTAGAAGATGATTATGAAAATCTTTGCTCTAAGTTTTTTATGAGGAATATTTATGCTACATAATACTTTGAATTTCCCATGAGCTGACAAGCTGAATTATCTAGATTCAATTTAAATGAAAATATATTAAAATATTTGCAAAATGCACATCATGAAAACATTTTATCGAAAATAAATTTACTTGCTTATATTTAACTTTTGATTGAATACGTTTCACAAAAACATGAAATAATCTAAACAAAGAGTATTTATAATCAGTTCAATATTTAATTACTTTTGTGAATGTATCGAAATTATTGTACATGAAATATTTATTGATATCATTATGAATACTAGTTTTGACTGTTTTCTTAAACAGGTTATTAAAAAAAAGGCTTGGATATTTAAACTTTAGAATTTCTGATATATGTGTGCGGTGTATTATAAAACACGTATTTAAATGTATTTGATTTTCGCTTACTATCGTAATATTATTTAAATAGTTTAATAATTTGTAATTTATTATACTGATGAGTAAGCCATTTTTACTTCCGAAGTTCATCTACGAGAGTATATGAACTTCGGAAGAATATCTAATTATTTGAATGAATATCTAATTACAAAAATATGTTCGAGCGAAATTATTTTTATTCTTACCGAGATTGAAATAAAAAAAAACATGTTAGCTTAGAATGTATTTACTATTCAATATTCGAGTAGGTAACGACTGAAGTTAGTCTATTATTTTAACATTGTAAGTACAAGATTGTCACATTGAATAATCGTAGCTGAATATTGCTTAACAAATAACTTGTTACATTATATTTGTGTTTCACAGAATCAAAGCGACACGTAATAATTTTGGCGATGGATTATTTTAAATGTAACTAGACCTTTTTAGATTGAACTATTAATGAGCTTTGAACTTTCCTTAACGTTAATTTATTACATTGATTTTAAAATAGAATGGATGCTATAGTCAAAGAGAAAAAATATATAAAAATAAAAATGATACATCGAATTAATCTGACTTGCCATTTTCACCAAGCTGGCCACGCCAGAAACCAATTGAATGATTTATTGTATATTAAACACCTCAGATAGAAGTAACACTAAATATATTTGCAACTGAACTCATAATTTTAATTCTTTGTCAAGTATTGAGGTTATATATTTTAAGTCCTGAAAAATATCTATTTGTATGCGAATTTATTTCAATTTATTACTGACACTTTATAATATAAACTTCACTTAAAATTCAACTATTTTTAAGAAAGGGCAGGGTAATAAAAATGTTACCTGAAATAGTCATAAAATGAATTTATTTGCACAAACATATTGTCCTTACAAGAAATTTAATTAATTTTGTTTGATTCAAGAGCATCGAGATTGAATGTACTCGCATTCTTATTTTCCAATTTATAGTTCATTCAGTGAAAGTGAAATAAGAACTCTTTCACAATCAGACTTTAAGAATCTGAATAGTTGCTGGATAAAAGAGCTGAATGTACAATATCAATTCAGGGTTTGTTTTGTCTATAGACAGTTGCATAAAATTACCTGATTTGTTTTTAACACATTATATAGTGTTCGATAAATGTAATGACACAAAATAAAGGAAAATAAATTTGACTATTTCAAATATTCTTTGTTTGTTCAGCATGAATCATTCGGCCTCATTCTGACTCTAAAATTTCTCTCAGTTCCAAATTTTAAGAGTAGTTTCGATGTATAATGATAAGCTGAAGTATTCTTAAGTCATGGGTTAAAAATGCTATTCTTTTATACTTGGAAAGCGATAGAAGACCACAGAGTAGCAATATATCAGAGAAAAATGCTGAAATCTATCAAGTATTCTGTAAGTAAAAAATACTTCTTTAAATTCAACTATTATTTGTGGATTTCTAATTTGACCACCTTTAATTCATCCATACAGCAGGTTTCGTATCGAGTTTTGTCGTAGTTGGTTTATATTCCAATATATTAATGTGTAATGTGAAAAATTACTAAATGATGTATTCCGTAATTTGTATTCGATTGTTACAAATTCGTTTCTTATTTAGGTTAATTTACTTAATTTATAATCTATCATTCATGTATACATCTCTGAAATATTTTGTAAAAAAAATATTTTAAAAACTTATTCTATCTTTTTGATGCAAAATACACATCATAAAAGCAATATAATGTAATTTTGAACAAATTTTATTTTTACTTTTAAAGTAAATTTTACGTATCACAATAAATTTTATAGTAATATTTATATTTAACAATCCTTAATTTCGTATTCATTATGTTTATTCTGTATCTACCAATAAAATACGTTATGATTAATGGATTAATATTTAGCATTTTAATAGTTTTAATTTTTTTTCTTAAAATATAAAAGAGTACACAAATGATGAGTTATAAAATGATACAAGAATATACAGACATTTTAAAGTAAATTCCATAATTTTGGGTTCTGTAGGAAGTTCTTATATTGAACGAAAAACATTACTTTTTTAAATTAAACTACAGGAAAAATGCCTCCAGTGTATCGAAAGCGAAGAAAAGATAAATAACTTGGAGACATAACCTGTACTTCATCAAAAAAATCAATAACAAAAGGGCAGCAAAGAATATTAGAAGTCTGAGAGAAATAGATGCTACTTTCCCGATAATGTACAGCTTGTAGTTTTGCTAAAGCTATAATTCTTTATTTATGATCCTAATGAGAAAAAAAAAAGAGACCAGTAACACCAATGTCAGAATTTATCCTTTTTAAAAGTAACCAGTTTATACATGAATTCATTACATCCATAATGCCAATTTCGATGACAGGTCAAAAAGTAACGTAACATGCCCTCTGAGAGAAAACCTTTATTCCGAATTGAAAGAGATTTGCAACATTTAATATGATACTTATACATATTACATCTACTCGTATTCACCATGGCTGTCAAAGTATTTATTACATCCATACATCAAAGTATGGAAACGGGCGCAGAAGGAATCGTTAAGATCTTGGGAGCAAGTCAAACTGGTTTGCTGAATTTCGGCATGAGTTCTGAAATGCCGACCTACAAAGAGCTTCTTCAATAGTCCAAAGAGAGAAAAATAACTTCATGTGACCTTCATTAAAAATAATCCTCTAAATTCTTTAATAGAATAGACTATTGCCAATATACATGGAGTTGATTCCCTGTCGCAGCACAATAAAATATTTAATTATCAATAAATTAATATGCTACAAAAATTAAATAAATCGAATATATTATACTCGAAATACAAATAAACACAATGGTATTTAACTTCAATAAATAAGTATTGAATTAAACTAAATAATATTAACAAAACATTATATTAGTAATTCTCTTAGAAGTTCTCATATATATTTAAACTTAAATTCACCACTTAAACTTCTAACAAAACTACTATTAAATAATTCTAAATTAATTTATAGTGTGATCTTTAACTAAATTTCTAAATTAACTCGAATAATCTTTTATCTACTATCAATCCAAATTTTAGTTTCACTTTACATTTTTTTGACATAATGGAGATAGAAGTCAGGAACTGTTGAGTACTTCAAGAAAACAAATCACATCTCGGTATCAGGTGTAGAAAAGGTATTCCACTAGCTGATCCTTGATCATATTGGGCACCCGATCTATGCTTATTGAAAACCGTACACCAATCATTTGCCTGTTTTTATACCGTCCTTTCACTCCGTCCAGTCTTACGGTTGGGTATAATTTTAGCCGGGGAAATTTTCTTTCGATACTAAGACCTTATCACACTTTTTATTCCAATCGTCAACCAAGTATCTGTCAATTCCTCCTTCTTCTGATAATTTTAAACTCTGCAAATCAATAACATGTTTAAAACAGGCAAAAGCCACAAAACTTTGCATCACATTCTGTGTGATATTCCTTTATACCATAATACTATAATACTATGAACACACCCATTCATTGTTAAAGCTGCAACATTCAAACGTGAAGCCCTTGAATATGATCTTTTGAACAAATACCAAAGGGAAAGTGACAGTTCTATAGGATCGGTTGCCACAACGGATGAAACTTGAACTTGATTCTATGAACCACACTTGAAATGGTAATTCAAAAACTTGGTAATACATCCTGGTACGTTAAGTCCACAGAAATTGCGTACATTGCTATATTATATGAACGTGATGTTTATTGTTGCATATTACATTTACGGATTGATACAGTATGAAAATTTCTTCAGTTTTTATCAAAGGGTGGAAAAATAAAAAATCACTACATTTTGTATTTGATTAAGGAAACTAGTCATGGTTTTTGAAAAAAAAATAATATTAGTGTCAGCAAACACTAATAAATATTATTAAATTAAAAGTTCTTAAAAACTCCTTTAGGTAAGTGTATTTAGAATTTCATATCACTTAAACATTTTTATTTTAAAATTATTTTCTCTATTCAAATGCTATAAAATTTAGGATTATTTGACTTTGTTCTTTCAATTTATGGTTATTACCAAATTATTTTCTAATGTGATTTGCTGAATGGGATATTTTGAGTACCTAAATTATATTTAACTCCGCATTTAAGCCCAATACCGGTAACAGCAATTTAAATTACTTTTTCTACACTCTTTGATTAAATACACACAAATACACGAATAAAATTCCTATGCTCAGCCTCCCCATTTGTGTTACTTTGATATACACCTTATTGAATAAAATAACAAATACGAGATGAGATCGTAATGTTTTAAGTATTACTGAAAAAACCGATTTACCTAGATAAATTTTATTCTTCATATAACCTAAACTTAAGAACATTATATTACAAATTACAGTTGTTGATTTGTTTGATTTCAGAAAGACGTAGACGGAAATGACCCGATGTTTTGTAAAGTCTTAATTACTAAGAAAAAATAATAATTAAGATACAAACTTAATTTTTTAAATTATGTTTAAAACTTCCCAACATAGGGATCATCCAGTGTTATATAGTTCTCTCAAACTTTCTTGACCTTTCGAATGCAGTTATAGTAGGATTCAGGAAGTTCATCTTCTCAATACTGCGAGTTGTTTCAATCCACGGCTTCCTGAAAGCAAATATATCAACATTCATCGCTGTAATTTACAACATTATGTACATAAGGCTAAATTATATGCAAAATTTTTTTTATCTAGATACACTCATGGACAAAAAAAATTAGCGCACCAAGAAGTATTTGCGGGATTGTAACGAAACTTGGCATGAAAGTATATGTCGGAGGGATATGCAAAAGATTAGAAAATTAGCGTGATTGCGCATTATGTATTGCCGGTAGAAGGCGTTTAACGTCGCTCTCCGTAGAATTTAAAACAGGTAACCTAAGCTTATTTGAGTGTGCTGGATCATTTACAAAGGAAGCGCTGAGGTAGACATGCCATTACACCGTTTTCGAAGACAATATATGCAGTTTGAGAAGGGGAGAATCATCGGCATGATGGAAGCTGGGTGGTCAGCTAGGCGAGTAGCTCGTCAATTAGGCAGCTCTGATTATGTTGTGAGGAAGTGTTGGAACCAGTGGATTCGAGAGATGCCATTTCCACGAAGACCAGGCTCAGGACGCCATCGACAGACCACCTTCTTTAGGGGCCCCTGTGTTTCTCGAACCATTCGAAGGCACCTGGCTGAAGAACAATTGGAATTGTGGCGCCCATTACGTGTGCTGCCCTTGACGCCCACTCATCGATGCCTCCGTTTGGAGTGGTGTCGCGCTCGAGGAAACAGGACTGCAGGGGAATGCAACCAGGTCGTCTTTAGAAAGGAATCTAGGTTCAATCTCAGCAGTGATGACAATCGTATTCGTGTCTGGAGACCCCTTGGTGAACGCCTCAATCCTGCCTTAGCTTTACAGAGACACACCGCTCCCACAGCCGGTGTGAAGGTATGGGGTGCCATTGCCTACAATACACGGTCACCCCTAGTATTGATTCGTGGCACCATGACAGCCCAGTGGTATGTCAATGACATCCTGCAATCACTTGTGTTGCCACTCATGCAACGGCTCCCAGGAGCCATTTTTCAAAAAGACAATGCTCGGCATCACACGGCAAGGGTGTCACAAGACTATTTCCGCACTGTTACTACCCTTCCTTGGCCTGCCCGATCCCCAGATTTGTCTCCAATTGAGCATATCTGGGATCATTTGGGATGGCGAGTTGGGCATCCCACGAGTTTGAACAAATTAGAGGCAAGGTTACAGCAAATATTGAACGAAATGTCTCAAGACATCATACAGAACTTGTATGCCTCAATGCCCGATCGTAACACATCGTGCATTCGCGCTATAGGGGGTTCAACAGGGTATTAAATCCTCCGTTCTCTTGACTTTTTCTCTGAAATAAATGATCATTTTTCTTTGATTTTCTAATCGTTTACTTACATCAAAGTAGTCATTACGTATGTAAAATTTCGTTTTATTTTGACGAATCCTTCAGGTGCGCTAATTTCATCAATAAAAAGAATGGTTCAAGGATACCAACTCCCCTTAAAATATATATTTTCCTCTAAAGTTAGAAACAAAAACATCCTCATTATTATATTTGCCCTTTCCCCCTAATATTCTTTTTAAGTATAATTTACCTAGATTTATTACATTCTTAATGTATTCTGTTGGTGTTCAGGATTGTCAACATCATTTTTTTAAAAAATTTAATGTGTGTTTGCTTACTTTGTTAAATGTTTCAGTAAGTTTTTATAGATTCTGTTAATTTAATTAATTAAAAATATAAGTACCACCTTGTTTTTCATACATCTTTAGGATTTTAATATAAAAATAAATCAATCTTAGTATTTAATTTAAATATAGGTAAAGAGCAAATATCATACTAAATTGAACAAATTAGTACATTTTTTGGACAAATAAATAAATATAAAACACTTTATACATTTATAAGTCATTTTTAAGACTATTAAAAACAGATTCATTAACATATGCTGAAAAACACAGTTTCAAAAGAGCTTTACATAATATTCATAAATCATAAGGAATATAATTTATCTTTGGAACGACAATCATAAACCATTCGCATTCTTTTTCCAGACACTTATCTTAAAATTATTAGATTTTTACTGATTGTCTCTCTTAAAATATTATTTCTTCAGATAAAAAAATCATGATTTTGTTTGAAAAATTTCTTAATTTATCAATTGTTTTCGGCATAGTAATTTTTCTTGAAATGTGTATGATCATCATTATTCAGAATTTTATCTACTCATGTTTAATTTTTATAACGAAAATGCTCAATAAGCATAGATTTGACCAATAATATAAATTTTGAATTTTCAGTTTACTGCATTTTATAAAATATTCGAATTTACTTATTCAAGTTTAATTAGTAATTTTAGCGGAACATGTAATTTTTGGTTCTCGTTTCTCTAAAACACCAATACAAAATTTATCATATATTTAATATTTCGCTTTTTTTTCCTTTCATAATTGAAATTTATAATTCTGTCGAAATTTATATTTGATGAAAACAATTATGGAATATAATGTACAACATTCTTGGAAACATAAATTAAATTATAATTAAGACTATATCTTCTAAATTCAATAATTGTTTTAATTATTACAATTATTCAATTACATTATTACAATTTTAAATATCCCATTTATTCAATTACATTATTACAATTTTAAATATTACAATTATTCAATTACATTATTACAATTTTAAATATTCCATTTATTCAATTACATTATTACAATTTTAAATATTACAATACTTCAATTTGTATTAGTCTACGGATTAAGCATGAAAAGATTTAATTTGAACTAATTTATTTTAAAGCACATGTAAGCAGCTCAAAGAATAAAATTACGGAAATTCAAAATTACACTGCAAGTCATCTTGCAGTACACAGACACAACGAGTGTATTTTAAAATAGAATACAAATAATATACGTTTAATGAAATTCGTGGTGAGAGAATGACAATAATATTTCTACAAATGAGATCTGATTTTATAAGTTCATTAATAAACTCGTTTTCAAGGAAAAAATTGTGCTAGATTTAACTGTGAGAAATTATAAGCTATTTCATACAAACATATTTAGAGGCAAAAATTTCATTCAAAAATGTTCTGCAATGAGTTTAAATTATTTTTCACATTCCTAATGTAAATTCAATCGAAATACAAAATAAAATATATGAATATTCAATGATTTAACTATAAATTAATCATTCTATTTGGGGAAAAAAATTGTTGGATATATGCATATATTAATATCGAGTGAAATTCCAAAAATGAACAAAGCACTGTTTAAACGAAACGTATTATATTATTCAATAAGATCTTCCTCACTTATGGTTTCAATTGTTCCAGAATAATTCTTTTATTAAAAGAAGCTAATTAGGTTATTCGTTTTTTTTTAAACATGGCTAAGTTATTGAAGAATTATATTTATTTAACTTTATTGTAAATGTGTCAGATAAATTTACCGGCATTGATTTTAAATAAACAAATTTATAAGAACAAACAAGTAACTTATTAAGTAACTAAGTTAGTAACTTACAAATTTTACAAAATGCAAAAAACAAATTATGAATATTTTTAACATTTAAAATTAATAATTTAACTAAATGCAGTAATTTCAATCTGGATAGTAATGATAGAAGAAAGTTTTCTTTAAATGTTAGCTTGTGATCTCTTTCTGTCTCTTCGTGTTTAAAACATTTATTTACAGGAAAAAGGAAAACGTAAGTTCACTGCAGTTCCAGTTTAAATATTCAAATACAAATAATTAGAAGTGTTTTTGAATAATGTAGGAAGAAATAAACCAAAAAAAAAATCAACTAATTTTGAATTAATATTCTAACTCGGGCTTTTGATAATACGTATAAAACGCATTATTACTCTGAAGTTATGAATTAAAATCGCATTATGTATAAGAGATATATGCATTAAAGTAGATATTTTGATAATATTTAATTTTTGATGTAATTGTGATATCATATTTATTAAAATAAACTGTAAATTTCAAGATATATTTCATTACGCCGAAAATAATAGTTTTTCAACGAGTATGTTTGGAATTTTTGACATTGTAATATAATCTATAAAGTTTATTATCAGTATATTTGTAAATATTGAGTTAAGATGCTTATACAAAAGTCAAGTCTTATCACAAAATAAACATGTTATAAACAGGTTACATAGAGATTATCAGACTTAAAATTCAATTATGGTATATATTTAAACTTATAATATATTATTTAAACTTATATTCGTATTTTATTAAAATAAAAATACGTATATAACTTTCTACTGGTTCCATTATTTACAGAATTTATTAAATAAAATCCACGGTTCTCATTTTTTTTTCATCTAGCTTTACCCTTTTCCAGCGACAATAAATCTGTTGCGTATTTTTCCATATAAATGTCAATATGGAGCTTAAACGTGAATTCACAGTCTAGTAAACTTCTGAAATGATGATTTTTCAAAAATATCAATAGGTTACTTCTATTCAAATCCCATCATTTTGGAACTCTAATAGTTTAAGGAATTCTAAAAGTTTTAAGAATAATAATGATTTAAAAAAGCAATATTTCAATTTTGGAATAAAGTTAACATAAAATGAATAAATAAAACTTGAATTAATTATTTTTAAAATAGACTAAATTTTATCGACATAATATTTCAAAATCTGGGAAATTTGGTGTAAATTTCTAAGGAAAAAAGTGACACGGAATTTCATTTCGGAAATGTTAGTATTCTCATATAATCATAAATGGATTTGATAAAAAATCATATACGAATTAAAAAGGAATCGTAATTTGATTTAAAAGAGTAACTGCTTTGGTCTAATGGTCACCTTTGTAGCCGGTGGTTGTCGTCTAGTCGTGGGTTAAAGCTTTGATGCTACTAAATATCTGTTGTGTAGCCTGGCTGATGCACGTTAAATTAACCGTGGCTCAAAATAATCCCTATAATACGGTGTAGAAGTTAGGAGAAGTGATGCTGGTTAGGTGACGTTCCAGTCGCTTCAACGAGGTTCAAATTTACGAGGTCCGTCGCCAATAGCTTTCGTGTTGCTTCTAGTTCAACATTATTAAAGAAACCCAACCATTCTTGATTTGAAAGAAGTCATATCAATAAATATAATAATGGATCGTATTACAAAATGTAACATCTTCACAATAGTATTGATTAATAAGAAGTACTGATATCGCAATATCCTATAAATTGAATTTTGTGTTACCTTCATTTATGAAACATATTATATTATTATCTTACAGTGGGATAAATAATATAGAATTGAAAGGCTCGTGCAGTTATAATCATGAATACTTACTGAAAGTATGAAGTTCTCCTTTATAAATAATTTAATACTTTTGACATTTTTTTATTTATTCCTAACAATAATTTTCAAAATTGAAGTATAGATAATAAGTGAATTTTTAATTATTTAATCTTTCAGGATTTCAAGATGATAAGTGTGCTGGTAAATGCAAGGATGATTTTTTTTTTGCTGCAAGGAATTAGTCCATCTTATACCGTCATCAAATAAATATATTAAAATCGCCACCCCTAGTTCTTTTTCCAAGAGATACCAGTAAAATGATCAACTTCCTTTAAAATGTAGTTGTATAATTACCCTAAAATGTATTCGTATTGTCTGGGAAAGGTATAATCCTCTCATTTTAACTTAATTTCATTCCATAAGGTAACCTAATACACACAATTACCTTGCCCATCTATTGAAGGAGGGGGGGGGGCATAGTGGAGAGGAATGTGACGTAAGATAAAACCGTGTCTTGCTTCCGAGTCGTTGTAAAGTATAGATCTTGTCCAAAGTGGAAGCATGCTTATTACTTGCTTTGTGAATGAAAATGACATGAACCATCGAGCAACATTGTGCCATCACACTTTTCCTCAAACTAAATAAATCCACTTCTTGAATTTCTTTATGATCCGTGGGGCTTGAAGAGTTGAGCTCATGTCTTGAAACTGCATGTCTTATAGTGGCACAAAAAAATTCATTGAGGGATGGGAAGACAACGGCGAAGAACAACGTGCTGGATATCCGACGTAGAATTGAAATAATGAACAAGTGACGTAAAACTCCAAGACTTTTGAGTTGTGAGCATCTGTTAAATGTTCAAGGAAATTCAGGGTAATCATAGGTTATTGGATGATTTATCACGCTAATGTGCCTAATTATATGTGTCTAATTGTGTGAAAGGGGCTGGCAAAACTAAATTTGTAATATTGCCCCAATGACTCTGTAGACTAGAAATCATTCCCGCCATCATCTTCTTTTCCCTGGGAAGAAAATAGTCGGAAAAGACATAATTTTAGACGACTGATTCAGTAAAAAGGGCTTCGATTTAGTGCCCAAAACATCTTGAGGTTGTTGAACGCCAGAATATCTACGATGACAAGAAATAGAGCCGACAACAATATATTTAGCAGGAGGGTCATATTTTGAAAGTTATTAATTTATGTGCACATATCTCCATTAAATTTCCTTTTATGTCTAAAGTCCCAATAGTTTATCAAAACCTATGTATTTAAAAGAAACGTACGAACTATACACATAAGGTTCATGGGTAAATTATAAATCGGCCAAACCATTTATAGTGTTTTCCTGACTATATTATTGCAGAATTTACAAATTGAGATTTCCTAACATTTCTATTTTTTATATATCGTTTGGTAGGGAATATATATCACAGTTGTTTAACTGAGTCACTCATTGCAACTGTCTCCATTTGTGACTTAAAAAATAAAATGAAATATAATAACTACGCAATTCGAATTACGTCTTCGAATGTGTCGTAATCTGTTTTCTCATCCACTTCTAGACACAATAAGTTTTCATGTCACAGAAGATGTGTTGGCTAAACTGGATGCTATGATACTCGTTTGAAGATAATTGTTTTTTCTGGTGAAGTTGGTAGTTTGTCAATTAACAATCATAATCCGGATACTAAAAATGTTCTCTATAATTTATGAATTTCACCACAATAATAAGACATGTTTTAAATGAAAGGAAAGCATAGAGAACACCTGTCAGTAATTTAAAAAGGTGGATAAACAACAAACATACTCGTGACTTTAAAAAAAAAGAATCTCAATTTTTCATAAACTTCTTCAAAATGAATAAAACTACATTTAGGTTGGTGTTGCTCGATACTAGAAGTAGTTTTATTCCTGATTTCACTGATGGAAAACAGGACTAAAACATACGTACATCAGACTTCTTTCGTTGTGGGATGAGGTTGATATACGTTAAATACGTCGAAGCTCAGGTTCTTCACATTGGTATGTTATGGAATTAGGAAGAGTGGAGTACTACGTCAGGTAACCTCCTGGTCACTTGACTGTAAATGATCAATTATTAACTGAAAATAATTTCTTCCCGATAGATAGAATTTTGAAATTGATACCTAAATACAACTTTAAGAAGATTTGAAACACATATTCCTATTCCCTTAGATTTCTATTAAAGTTCTTAATATTTTACGCAAAACAACCAAATATACACTAGCTTAAATTGAATTTAATGCAAACAGCACTCAAAGTAACTTTAACTTTTAATTTTACTTTGACAATAAAACTGCAATGTAAGATGTAATTTGCGGTGTCTAGGAGAAAAGTTAAGTACCTGTTGAGAAATGGTAACAGAGTCTGCATAAGCCAAGAATGTTCGAGCTTTTAATGCTTTAGTACTTCAATTTTATTGAAGTAATGAGTTTTACGACAATTTCTATTCCTTTAAGTTTAAACTCCTTTCCACTAGATAGCTCTTCAAAGGGACTTGTGAGTCTCTACGACCAGACGTTCTTTAGAAGTATATTCGTAGATTATAGTTCAGTGTGAAAATTTAAACATCTTTAATCGGTTTGAATAGTTAGTAATAATTTTTTATATGGGAATTTCAGATTGATAATGACGCACAGAATAGAATATTGAGGGATATTTGTAATGATTAAACCATTGTTAAATACTATGAAAAACGATGGAGATTAAATGTAAATAAAAAAAAATCTGTTTAAAATATTATTCCAACGGAATTATTTGAAAAGCGATTTAAAGATTTTTTGTAATGGGGAAAATAGCTACTCGGTATGAAATTTTTGCTTAATTGTAAAATTCTAATCTATAGTTATTACTTCCTTTTCTTTTCACCATAAATATTATTTATTATAAACATAAATCAATTGTCCAATGAATAGAAAGTTCTATAATGATGATAACCAAATTATTTAATTCAAATTTTCAAGTAATCAAAATGCAATCTTTAACCTACTCTTATCTGTGGCAATGGTACCTACACTCCTCTATTCTAGAATTTAATATTATAACTCAGTATTTATTTAACCAACTCAATCATATTCAATTCGTTAGAAGATTTATGGATGAGGGCTTTGATCCTTGACCTTTTTACTCAGCGCAGGTATGATACAGATGCCTCCTACTGATAAATTCAGCTCACAATGTCTACCACTAAATAAGCTACCAACTCCCTTATTAAACTCTCCATTGCTTATATATGTATCTCCTCAATTATATTCATTACATTTTAATAATTTTAATATAATCTACACAATTCACGTTTTACTTATTGTGAGATATTTCCTTTCAAACATTAAATATCTCTAAGGGGTTTGTTGAAGAGAATCTCACGTCTAAACCCTTCATCATAAATAAATTTTGTAATTTTGTCTTACAACAAAACAACTCAGCAATTTAATTGGAAGTCAAAATTTCTTTCTTAATGTCAAAGGTATCGCTTTTCATAAAGTTAAGAAACCTGATTTATTATTTTGTTTATAAATTAGCTGAAATATTTCCAAGATTCGAAAAGTACTAATGCCTTCGACCCTTTTTTTATAAGCGAATAATATTTCGCTAATCTCTTCCAAGGTGCCTTGAATTCTGAGATTACTTCATATTAGCTACAGATGTATCTAAAAGCCAACACATTACTTCCATAATATGTGTTACAGAAAGTGCTCCCTTTGTGTATAGTATAAAACCGGTCAATTAAATTTTAACGGCTGAAGTGGTGGCTTTTTGCCAGGATTTGGATGGACTGACCGATTCTAAAAACAATCTGCTCATAATACCTACTATACGACTAGTTATTTAGTTCTATTTACTTTCCGAAACCTTTCAAATAAATTCATTAAATTCAATCAAATACTTGGCACTAAGAGTTTTATGCAAGCTCACTCTACCACGCTTTTGATTTTTCTTTGAATTCCGGAACACTCAAATACATTTTCGGATAAGCAAGCGAATAAAAATGAAAGACTCTAGCAAAATTGGATGTTAATATTGATTGGATAGTGTAAGACAGATATCCTTACTAAAAGTCAAGATTGAAATTAGGGGAAAAGGAAATTATTAATTTTATAACTTTGAGGGACATCTTATCTATTGATATAACATTCAACTGGACAAAAACGGAATGGAATAAATATTTTACGCTCCCGAACAATCATCATTCCAGTATTTTTATATAAATTTGGCTTACAAGAGGACACAATGTATACCAATTTTAGTCGAGTTAATGGTTTGAAGTATATTTTATTAGTATAAGGAAATACGCAAATTACATTGACAATTTATGGAATCTTCAAATATTGATTCCTAATATGTGTCACTAGTAACCGAGTAAATGATTTGATGCTTCTTTTGTTGGCCTGCGTAATAGGCGCAAATCATGGGGGGATGTGATTGCTTCTGAACGTCTCACAAAGAAGCTACCCGAGGCAATTGGAGATGAACCAAGCAATTTTGTATCTAGGTGAAGTGAAGAGGACGGCACATGAACTGGCACCTGTTTCTTCACATTTCTATATCACACGAACGGGAGGACTTGGGACCTCGATCTGATATAGAGAGCATCAGGCCCCGCTACTCGGAGCCTCTTTAGAGGTATCACGAGTTGACTCTAATCCATGACCGTGACAACTTGGTTATCGCGGCCAAGTAAGCCATCCAGATATTACATGAAATATTTAGATTTCGATCCCTAATGTGGGTCATTTGAAAACAAGAAAATAATTTGGAACATTTTTTGTTAATCACATTGTCTAAACAATCTAAGGAACCTTCTAAATAACGATACCTGATTTGTATTGCTTGTAACAGAGTAAATGATGTTAAATATTGATCCCCAAAGAAATATTACTTTTAAAGATCTTTCGGATATGATTGTGATCAATAGGACAGTGATAAGAGTTTTTTACAAATGATATAATTCTTTGATATTTACTAAGAGAAGAGAATATTGCTCAGAGGGATAATTGCTGTGTTGATACACAAACTATGACTCATTCATTCTGACAATGAATCAAAGCTTGCTGTTAATAACAGCCTGTTTTTATTAATTAATTTCGTACTTAGTTGATTGATTAAGAGCCTTCGTCGAATCAATTAATTTAATCTCCTTACCATCTTGGGCGGCTACGCACATTCTCCCAACTGCTTTGCTTTTGTCAGAAACAGAAATCAGTTGAAATGGCCCGCAACTGGTCCGTCACATTTTTCATTTATCAAAACCTGTTCCTTTTTCCCTTTGTTCTCTGGTGCGTTTCTGGTACATTTTGAATGGGAAATTACCAATCTTTTCAAAAGTGTAATGCAGTAACGATGCCCAAGTGTTTCTGCCATTTTGACAAAAACACAAATCCAACGTTACTCCTAAAATTCCTTCCCTCAGTGGTGGTCTGCTGGTGATTGATAATTTCTGTTTAGATGATAAGCCTTTAAAACAAGACGAAGAAGATTTTTTGTTCGTTCTCTTAAATTATATCTGAGTATGATGCAGATTTAAGAGATGAGTTAGGAATGGAAGCCCAGTGACTCCTGTCTCCGGCCTTGATGGTTAAGATTCTGAAGTTAGCCGGGAAAGATTTTTTTTTTTTTGTATTTTTTGGAGACTATTTTCAAATTGTGTTAAGAGACTACCTAATAAAATATCAGACCATCATTGGTGTCTATTTCTAGATACTGCTGAAAAAATTGCACGATTCCCTGGCCAAGTATTTGCATGTTATGTTCACCAAAAGCATTCATTTTCATACCACCAATGTATTCGCTCACTCATCTCATAGTGCGGTTAAGGAATACAAGTAATGATGTTCAAAATTTCACCACACTAACCCTATTCTACTGATCTTGCCAAAAGGAAATTTTGTATTATTCATGGAACGAAGACACATAATTTCAGTGTCACATCGTTGACAAATCCAATGTCATAATTCAATTAAGTGGAACAATTTTTTCGATGCAAATTGCAATATTCTACAATGACGTCATTCCAAAGATCAAGAAAAGCTTGGAAAAATATATAACTCTTAATGATGACAAGTAAGAGAAATCTTAATAATAACTAATAAAATTTAAATTTATGTCTCAAATACTTTAGTAATAATTAAAACTTTACGAAATCACATAAATTAAAAAAAAATAATAAACGTGAACCTTCTTAATTTTCAAATCATTTAACAATACTTTTGAATCTTTGTGTGTTAATTAACTCTCATATAGTATTTTTCTTCTTCGTATTAATATTGAAATTTGCTTGTACTTTTTAAATTTAATTATTCCTTATTCGTATGCGAAGAGAGCAAAATATTTCCTTAAATTACTACCTTCTTATATTTTCATTTTTTAATCAAAATTCTTTTCATAGATCTAATAACCGAGGTACTGGATGGAATTCATTGTATAAACTGATATTAATATACATGATGATATAAATTATAGCTATTAATGTTTATTTAATTAGTTTCTGGACGCGTAGATTAAAGTAACCTACTTCATATAGAAGATAGGGTTCAATGTATTAAATCCTGTAATATCGGCCTTCAAAAAGTGGACATTCTTAGAAACGCAACGAGAAAAATAACTCTGGATGTAGCGAAAACTCCTTACTATTAAATAGAAATTTAGGTTCTCTAACCATTAATTTTTAATAAAAATTCAGATTTTGTGATGCTGTCATTACTTATATCGATGATAACCCAAGCCAAAACAAAACATTTTTAATGTCTATCATTTATAACATTAGGTAAAAAAGTATCAAAAAGTATGAAAAATAAGTTTTAATAAGAAACCTGGAGTTATTTTTAATTTATAATAATTAAAGCCTTACGATACTCCACCCCACTTTATTCACTTAAATATAAAACTAATATCATGTTGCGATGGAGAGTATTGTTTCAAACCATTAAACAAATTTTTCTCATCCTATCATCTTAGCTAACATTAATTGCAATTTATATTTATAATATATAATATTATCTATAATACATAATATACATATATATATATATATATATATATACATGAACTACATGCATATAGTATAATTCACAAAATAACACGTTATGTAACAAACTAAGAATATTAATAAGAAATTCAATGCTATTAATATATAAAAACTACATATTCCGAGAATTCATTCAAAGAACAATTATGCAACCAAAAAAAAATTATTTAATCAAATAAAATTAACTAACCAAAGAAATTAAATAAACTAATATTTAATTTAAAAACGAAAAGTGAAATGAAAATGTATTGAAGACCCACACAATTCATAAGAAGAACCGATGAAAATCTAGCAAAAATTTAAAATAATGCATGAAATGTAATTAATACAGTTCCAGAATGGGGAACGGAATAATGCGTGTTTATAACGTTACTAATGATCAGACCATCGCAATTCAGTAAATTATATTATAAGAATATGATAACATACCGAAAATCAACAAATTCAGAAAATCAACTGTGGAAAAGAGAAGAAAGTGAGCAAAGGTAAAATAGTAAAGGAAAGAATTCCTGCAAACAGTCGAATTACACAAAATTTACTACTTTATAGTAAAACTTATTAAAGGTCTTAAAAATAGTTAAACGAAAAAATATGCAAAAAAATACTAACTAAGTGAAAATTTACCTGTGACACGACATCAGAAATAATGTAGAAACTTTTTAAATACTACAAAAACAAGTACTGAAAGATTTTGATTACATATGCAAATAAACACTTTAACAAATTCCAAATAAACTATAAAAAAAACTATTGACAGAATTCTTAAGAACTAGTAAAACACTTCAAAAATTTCGTATATAAGTCTTACCTTCACTCTGCATGAAAGAATTCACTGCCAAAGTAAACACCGATTTATTGATTTAAATGAAATAATTCGAATAAATAGATATATACAGTTAAAAAAATACTTGCAAAAAATATTACTAAGCTAAAATTAAATAGCATTTATCTAAAAAAGGAATATATTACAAATTTAAAAATTAAAAAAAAAAAAAACCATATAAGTCTTTGAAAAAAACAATAACAGTTTGAAAACAAAAATACAATAGAGTCACGGCTAGATTGATAAAAAAAATCTACTTATACAAAAAAAAAAAAAAAAAAAACATTTCACAAAAATTTTAAAAAGAAAAAAAGAAAGATGTAGATATGTAGAGCTAAGGAAAAAAGAATTAAAAAAAAAACCACAACTGTATAAAAATTCATATATTTATAATTTTTAATCACATTCAAAATTTCTATATATAAAATTTCTTTTAAAAATTAATAAAATAATCTGCTTCTACACAGGTAATACAGAAAATATTGATATAATTTTTAAAATCGAAGTAAGTGTCTTGTTTTCAGCTCAATTAAATAATCTAAATCAATTAAATGAAACAAATCCTGAAACTCATAACTATAGAGAGAGCAAGCTTCATTATCTTTTATATACTTAATAATTCCATTTTAAATATATATATATATATATATATATATATATATATATATATATATATATATATATATATATATATATGGGGGGATGTGTATGCGTGCGTGTCCGTGTGTGTTTTCGCTTGCAGAATAATTTATTTTGTGAACTGCTATTATATTGCGTTTTCGAATAGGGTATGAATCACTTTGTTATACATTCGTGTCCTCAGGGAAGGAAGAGGATCCTCTATTTTATCTTCATATTAATAGTAATGCGTGAGAAATACTAAGTTTAGTATAATGCATATTTTTCTTCTAGTTATCTAAAGTCTCCCAAAATATCAACAGCTTTTTAAAAAAATTATACCAAGAAATAGATTTTTTGTAAATAAAAGAAAGGAAAAAATGTTGATGTTTCTAAAACTTAATTACATAAGCAAACATTTGGTATTATCAGTTTTCTTGGTGTATCAAATATGCATAAAATAGCTTTTGGTGTTCTTTTTTCAAATGATTTGTGTTCATAGTAAACTAATAATATTTAACATAGGTGTTTTCAAAAGCTGATGATACAAAATATCTTAGAAACTTTTTTTTTTGTTTCTAAAAAAATTTGAATATGTTTTATTGTATGTGAGTGTTTTGAAAAATGTGAAAATGAAATTTTCCTTTCGTAGTTTTAAAAAAATAATTCTGAATTAAGTTTTCTTCTTTCTAATGAAAAAAATAATTTTTAAATAGTTTGCAAGCAAATTTTTATACCATATTACATTAATCAGGTTACAAAATCTGTCTATAAGCTGCTAGCTAATATATCAGACATATATAACTTGTTCTACATAAATAAGGCAATAAATCATTTTTAAAATGGTATGTAATTTTCGAATCCTACAGTTTCTAATAGAAATTCACTTTTTCTGTATATATAAATATTTTGTTTTGTACATAAATAAATCTTTCATTTTTCAATACAATTTTATGTTTGAATAGTATTTCTATGTTTCCATGTTATTTCTATGTTTCTACGTTTTAAATTCCCTATTTTTTTTAGCATTATATAGTAAAAATATTTTAAATTTCTATATAAATTACAAAATACGAATTTATTGTTGAAATGCAGGAAATGACGATGCATTAACTGACTAACTGTTTTGTAAAGAAGTGCACTATGATCTTTTATTTAGTTTTCTAGTACCTAAATTGATGGATTCACTGGAAGTTCTTGAATGTTAGGAATGAAGATCATAATGTAATTAGTTTTTTTTTTTTGTTAAAATAATATTAAAGATCGATAGGAGGACTTTTATAACTATGAATATCAGTATTTGACTTTTATTCGAGATTTAGGCAACTAATTATGCAACGGGTACAGATGATAAATTTTATATATATATATGTGAAGTCCGGGTATTCACAATGATGATACTTCCGTTCATACTAAGTTATTTATTCTTATTTACAGCGATTAATATGTACAGACACTTGAATATAGTTAATTGAGAAAAGCGTAAGTAATGTTCATAATACAGATATATGAAGACAGTTCATTTCAGTCAGACGGTTGTGCTCCGTACACTTATTTTGTAAAACAGTTTTACCAGTGATATGTCTCAGACACTCCGTGTGCCCACTCTCACTTCGTAATGGCGTCTTCCCGCGCAAACGTCTTCTTTCCCCTAGCGGCATGTCGCCGAGACAGTAGCAGCGCTCTCTGGTGGTGAGACGTTCTAGGCGATAAGTCAAGTTCGATTCCCACATATATATAAATTTGAAAGAAAATGTATTATAATAAATCAAAGTAATTAGCTCTTCAGCTATGTAATTATGATAAAATGTTACTGATTGTTCAAGTTGCGGTGATAAAAATTCTAACTTCTGTTAAAAGAAACTTCAAATCCTTTTTTAAGCTACTACTATTATTATTTTAAAAATCTTCAGGAACATTTTTTGTTTTAATTAAAAAGCTTTCCTTCAATTACTTTTTTTAAATTTCAAAAGTACAAAAACATCGGTATTTATATTGAAAGTATGACTAAAAACAAAAGATTGATTTATACATCCCTTAGCGTTCATGAATATCCAACCGTATTAAATTATATGCGATTTTTACAATATTTGATTAAATTTTCTATGTTTGAATGTATATCTTTCCAGCACATAATTTGTACTCGATTTCACTTCTAATCACATGGTAGAACTAAATTTTGTATACATGTATAGCTTGTGTGATAATTGCATATTATAGTGAGATCAAGCAATGAAGGGCTTAGGCGAGAACCAGGCCTTGTACTTAACCACGTCCAATTGAGTTTCAAATTGTACACTATATATCTTGCGTAATTACATTTTCGTCTGAAAATTCCAAATTTAAAATAAAATGAAATAAATATAAATAGCAGTGTATTTTTTTTTTTTAAAAAAAAATCAAGCTTTTACTTAAAAATGACCTTAAAGATATTTTTTCAAATTTAAAATAGTATATATAACATATAAAATTTTGTGAGGCGTTAATATTTCTTTTGATTTAATATTTAACTAAGTAGATACGGTACAATGATATCTAGATTTATCGGTTATTACCTATATGTATCTTATTGTAGATATTTTATTAATTATACGAAGATGGTTCAAAAAGTACAAGTAATTTTCGGTAGCTTGTATCATAAATGTAAATTACTGTTACCATTGAGTGCTTTCATCTGTTCAATGGAGCCGAAACAAACTAGACATTGATTCATAAGTTAGTTTTGATTTGAGAGTCATTTGCTTCCAAATGCAAACTTTATTGCTGCTGCGTTGAGTTGTTGACGTCATTTTGCGTCTATTTGTCACCGTAGGCGAGACATGAATTCACATTATGCATTGTATACAGCAAAAATGAAATCATAGCGTGGCTTCCGGTGAATATTTATCTACAAGGGCCTAATAGTTTGGAAAATAGTAAGACGTAGAATTTTTGAAGTTGGTCATGAACATGAATACGAGTGACTGAGGCAGCTGTATAGTGAATCAAGTAACTTACTAGAATCAAACCATTAGCGATGCTCCGAGTATCCTCTCTTGGAATATCTAAAGATTTATAAAAAGTGATCCTCGTATATCATTTTACATTAAAAAATCCTTTTTATACTTTTTAGTCAGTCTTTAATAAGAAGCTGGATTTAAAAATATATTTTTTACTTAATAATTATATCTAAAGTACCTTTTAAAAAAGTAAAATTTAAGTTTTCGTATTTTTAAAGGAATGCCACATGCACTAAGCAACCAAATAAGTAAGAACACATCTCACTCAATTACTTGCAGCCCGTGCACTAACGTTATAAGCCGGATTGCTGAAAAAAATCCTTCATCCCGGTCTGAAGCCCAAGTTAATATTAAAATTTATTGTTTCATGTGGAAAACAAGTGATTTGGATTGAGACACATTGCCCTGTATTTGTATTTGCTAAGCTGCTATCTATTTTAGACTTTCTAGTTCAAAAGTATTTCGTGTCTTCAGAGAATGGCAGCTAAAACAAAAAACTTCCGGCGGAAACTTAGACGGAAATCGCCTATGAACGAAATAACTGACAATCGACTTACACATATTGCATGCAGCATCAGAAGGGCAACAGTGCAAAAAAGTTGCAGCTCTGGATTAACTCAAAGCTTATCTGTAAGCCTTTCAAGGCGGATCTTAAATGGAAATTGTTTTCATTACACATCAATAGACAATAACCTACAAAATTTGATTTAGCTAAAAAACAGAGAAAAACAGTTTTGTGGTCTACACACTACCGAAATTGAGCAATTGATAGATGGAAGAATGTTCCCTGGTCTGATGAGTCATGATTTCATCTCCCTATTATTGATGTTCAGGGTTCATGCACGGCGCAAGAAGAATGAATCTAAATGATTGATTGGTTTTATTAACGTCGCGCTAGAAGCAACACGTGATGTATTGACAAAGGATTTCGTAATTTTGAACCTCTGTCAAAAGATGAGGACGACTCCTGACCTTGCACCTCCCTCTCTTAACTTCCTTGCCACACCATGGGTAGACTTTGAGCCTGGAAAGATTTAGAGTACATTTGCTTTGGCTACACGGTGGATCTTTTGTGGCATCAGTACTCAAACCCACGACTCGACGAAATCCGATGGTCGCGAGTCCGCTATCAAGATCACTAGGCTACCGCGGCCGAAACACGAAACCATGAATCTAATCGACACATGAAAATTGTTCAAGCTAGTGGCGATGAACTCAAGCCAGGGAAGCATTTTCCTTGTATATTCTTGTTTCCTGTGTTCCATTAGTAACATCAGCTAATTCCAAAACCTATCTCTACACCTATGGTGGCCGAATATAAAGGTTTATAGCAGTAACATTTCCTGGCGATCATGGCTATTTCCAGCAGAATATTGAACTTTAGGATAGGGCTAGAATTGTCACAAATTGGTGAGGAAAATATGACATAGAGTTTAAATAGCTTTTTTTGCTCCTCAATCATCTGATCTTAAGGATGATGAGGCATTTAGGAATAAATTGAGATAGAAAGGTCTGTTAAAATCTCCAAAAAACTAACTTCTAAACTGATGAAATAAGAGGTTCAATTTCCTAAGTAAGGAATAAATTTTCTAAATTTAAAGTTAAACGATCTACTGTTAGAGGAATTCAAGCATGTATTAGACGATTTATAATCAATCGCTGAAAAGTTTATAAACCTATTTCAATATCTCTTGAATATAATGAAACGAAAATATCTATTGCATCAAACAAATTCTACATTGTTATATTTTATGCGTGTTTTAAAATGATAAATATTCCACATCATAATTCAAAATGTGTCTCTTTTATATCATTTGATAATTTTTTAAGCAGTCTCAATCTCAATGAATAAATTAGTCTTGGGTTTTAAAAATTCATAAGAATCTTAACTGATGTGAGTCTCATGAATTTTTAAAAATAGATTTCATACCATATTCAAAAATTGGTATTTCTTGTGCCCGTTCCTATTTTTCTACCAATTTTATACATAATGAATCAATTAATTATTTAGTATAATGAGTTTTTATGAATTATAATAAATTTTAGATTAAATATAAAAGTATGTAAATTTATTATCCGTTGGTAACGGGTCAAGATATTTTAAATTTAATGAAATTGTTAGTCTTTATTTAGTTTAATGAGTTTTAACTAATTCAAAACAGTCTTCTACACATATTAATTTTCACTAGAAATTACTCACGCACATTTAAAAAAAGATGTTTTGTATGCCAGTTATTACCAGAAAAGAAGGTAAATAACAAAAATAAACACATTTTATATGGCTTGGTATAAATAGTATATATCGTTAAAAACTTATACAGTTACACGAAATAATTAGAATAATTGAAAAATATTCTAATAAGTACTAAAATTTAAAATTGATTAGAATATAGCACTCATGAAATCTTAAAATATAAGTTAACTTATTTTATGAAATTTTCCATGCCCACTGACTGATGTAGTTAGAATACAGTAGAAATTTTTCAATTATTTTCAATGGATTGATTGTTTACTTCATAAAATCGCTCTAAGAAGCCACAGGAAAACTGTTGATAAAGAACCACGTGATTTCGAGTCACGTTTAAGCATCGAAGATGATAACTAAGCTGAAATCTCCCTTTTTTGACTTTAACACAGCGCCATAATGATGACTTTGAGCATTGATAGAATTTATGTTCATCATCTCCGCTACACTAATGCTTTTTGGTAAAATTAGAATTCGATCTTTCTACTCGATTAAATTTCCTTTGTAATAAAAATAAGTAAAATAATAAAGATGTGTTTTAGAAGGATTTATTAGGAATAGGAGCATTGCAATTACACTAATTTTAAAGAACATTTCATGTCAGACTTTAATGGCTTGCTTTATAATGTTTCCTTTGCCTTATTTTCTGAAACGTTATAAAAAGGACAGCATTTCTGTATGAATCGCTACAATATATTTAGTTTCATAAATTAAATATCTCTTCATGTTATTCTGCCTTTTCAGTTTTTAAATTTTCACCATTCAATAGTTCTGCTAAATTTTATTCTCCCTTTTTCCTTATTTTATATCATACAAATCCATCTCTCTTTTACAAGATCAGCTTTAAAGAGAAATTTAAATTTTTATAAATTGCTTCATTCTGAAAGAATGTTGATATGCTAAACAGCTCTTTTGAATTCCAGAGCGCAAACAAAACATTCCTTTATTTCATTTTTCTTCGCAAGTAATATATGTATTTGATTTGAAATGCATTCACACACAATTTATTTGAAAATATCGATACCAATCCCCACCCGATGTCATTTTAATAAATGAATGTGGAAGTGAAACAATTTATATACTCAAGCATACTAAAAAAGTTAGACATTTATAACGCAGCGAATTCTAAGAAGTTAAAGAAACTGGAATCTGAAATCTAAATACACAGTTACCGATTTTTCCTCGTAACATTGCACCAGATGGCTCTGATTCTAAAATTTTTAAGAAACAAAATTTTCGACAGAAACTTAAAGGTCAGGATATTTATCCTCGTCCTCAAAGAAAAATTACCTTTAATTAGAAAGTAATAATGAATTTTGATATCAGTGGACAGACACATTTTTTTCAGTTCTTTATATATATATATATATATATATATATATATATAATGTTACATATTAATATGACATTATTCATTAATATATTATATATTAACATAGCCTTAACACGCAGTCGTTGATGTATCATTAGTATGTTATATTTCTTTGTGATAATTTTTAAATCCGCTTTTACAAGAACATGTTTTGTAAAAATCTCTTTCACATAATATTTATAGATTTTAAGGTGATCTTATATTTATAATTGAATAAAATTGCTAGGTAACCGTAATCTAGTATGTAAATCATTTAGACATAATTTTCTTCTACTTGTGTATTTGTAGCCAGTAGCTAAGTGCATTTTAAAATGATTCAATTAATTATTAATGTCGTTTAATGTATTAAAGGTTTCTAAAGTAAATGAATTTATGTATAGTTTTTCTTTAGAAATGGAACTTTCATAACAAATTTCTGAAACGAGTGGGAAGCAAAATGGGATTCAGATTAGCAAAAGACTTTTGTCATACATAAATATCATCATTTGTATTATAATATTGAAGATAATATAATTTTATATTTCATAATAGAGTGATTTTGTACTTCAGAAAATTGTTCCGTTAGAATCTTTTCGAAATACTAAAAGTACAGAAAACAATCTGATAATGCATGCGAATTTCAAAAGTAGTTATATAACGTACGAGAATGGTTTAAATAGTACCTATATTTTTCAGAAAATGCACTTATAAGGTAATTTCTTTGAGGTTAGCGTGGTATACAATCGTTTATAAAAAGCTCCAAAATTAATGTGGCATTGATTCATACATTAGTTTTGATTTGATAGGCATTTGTTGCCAAATTAAATAGTAATTGGTGCAGCGTCGATTTGTTGCTTTTTTTGTATAGAGTAGTTCCCGTAGATAATACTTGAATTCTTCCTGATACACTAGGAAACAAATAACAAGCAACATAATGACATGCTTCCTGTGAACCAAAGCTTCAAAAAATACGAAAGTGTGTCATGAAGTAGAACATTTATGAGAAATATTTTGTGCGTAGGATACAACAGACGTCTCATACTCATTGATTTTTTTTTAGAAAAAGGGAAAACATTGGTTTAAAAATGTTGTAGTGATTAACCTATTGTTAGTTCTCGTTTTTTTCACATTCCTCCCAAGAAGATACATTTTATGTCATCCTTTATTCACACAAATTTATAGAGGTAATATTTAGCGTTTTGCTAATTATATTGAACGTACCATATATGCATCACTCGCGATCGTCATTCAAGGCCGAAAGTGTCAAATACGCATTACTTGAGAATGAGATCAGGGCCTGAACTATGTGTATTCGCTTTCTACGGTGGAATGTTTTCGAAATATCTCTAAACAGCATCCTGTGACCATTACTTTTGAAATGATTTGTAGTTTTAAGATCTTGACTATCAGTTTGATCGCAGTTAGTCTTAATTCAGTAATTTGCTCACCAGCTGTTGTGGGAGAGGAAGGAAAGCGTAATGTAAATAAACTGAACTCGGCTCTTTGAACTTCCATGTGATGTACATTGATGTTCCTGGTTTTTCAATGATTGTTTTTTATTGGTTTTTGCTATGTATTTCTTATTTTTTTATTTTTAGAGTTGTACCGTCAGTACTGTTTGACTTTGCAATGAATTTTGATGTATTTCATTTACCTCCATTTTTATTTCGGAATGCTTTGACCGGAAGAATATATTCACATGGTCGACGATTCAATTAATGATGAGCGTGCGATTAATTTTCTAAAAAGGTTTGAAAAGAATATTTCTAGCGATTCTGATGCGAACATTTTGTCAGGGATGAACAAAACAGGACTTAGCGTTTCTCTGCGCTTCAAGAATTAAGGAACTCATGTTCCAATTAAGTTTTTTTACTACTTATAAATAGTCTTTCCAGTATATTTTTTTTATTAATCTTAAACTTCTTTAATGTTTTTGTCAATAAAACTTTGGAATAATATCAATAGCGCTTCTGAAAACTATTTCTCAAAGTAAGGACTTTTTTACATGCATTTTTCTGTAAATTAAAGGAAAAATACTAATTTTAAAATATATAACAGCTTAATTAATAATCAAAATTTTTGTTAAAATTACAGCATTAGAACGAAAACGTTTTTTTGTGAATTTTTTTCTGTAGTAATGCTTAGCAACGCAAAACCCCCGGCATCTACGACAGTTCCCTTCGATTCTCTTCCGTCCCCAAGGAACGTCTTACACTAAGGCGTGCCGCCTCGAAATGAACAATAGTAATATCATTGGAATTTCTTGTCTTAAGGAATGGATACAACATATGTTTGTTTTATTTTCCAACAGCGTAATAAAACCATTATAAAAACGTCTGTCAATTCCGTATATATTGGAATAGGAAGTGAAACGTTTTTTATTAGTAGAATAGCTTGTAGAAATCAAAATTTGAACTAGAACAACATTTGTGGAGATTGCAATAACTGTTGTTATATGATAATGAAAGTCATTTGAATAACAATCAGTTATAATACATGGGAAATTAAGGAAATTGCTGATATAAATTTCCTAGAACGGTAAGTCCTATCAAGAAAATAACCATTATATTTATTTTGTTATACTATACATATAATTCCAACAATATCACTGACCAGGATTATACTGAAACTTTCAGGTTCTTCGTGAAATCCTAAAGATTACAACTTTGAAATCCCTATGTATCTAGTTAATAATAATACGTTTCTGTATATATCTTAGCTTTCTAAGGTGCATTGTTGTGCTCAGTTGAATGGGTTGCGAGTATAGTACTAGAGTAAGTATGATGATCGCAACTCCTACGCCTAGTGGCATTTTAGCCAGGTTGTGAAATATAGTCCTATTTCCAACAAAATTTTCTGTAGAATAGATGGCACATTAAAATAAATTATAATTCCAGGCCTTTGTGATAAGGTGATGTAGAAGATTGAGATTGAAAAAGATTGGGGTCTCAGTTCGGGTGTCATGCTGTTCAGTTTACAGTGGGCTAAGATTATAGGTCATTATGCAATAGAATTAAAGTATCTTTGGAGAAGAAATTGTAAAACGTGGCTGTTGGTGCTAATTTGTTGCGTTCTTACCCCTTTGGTTCACTTATTAAATATTGCTTGTACAACTGTACCATAATTTCGCTTTGTATCCTACACTGTTAAGATTATCTATAATTAATATAATTTTTCGATTGGAATTTAAATTAGTGTAATTTACAGTTAAATATGTTTTGTTAGTAGTTAAACTTAATATTATACTGTACATTCACTTTACGTAAAAGTAAGGAACGAAGTTTCTTTGTTGTTTAGCGTCATACACGGCCAATTACTATTTGCGTTTGACTTTTTGTTAAACATCTCCATTTGTTTCCCTCTTATAACTAGAACAGACAACCAATACACTTGCAATTTTAATTGACAGTCAGATGACGAGGTTGACTATCTGATGAGGCACTGTACAATCCACGCCGAAATCAAGCGTATATGAAGATTTGTAACAGTTCACAAATCTATTTCTCCTCAACTGTATTTATGTACATTTCTCAGACGTTGTTTGATAGAAGAGCCTCGAAATGTGAACTATGAAAACCAGATTTAATATGTAAGTGAAATGGAGGTGGTTTTTCAAGTAGAGAGATCAGAAAAGGCGATTGGGATAGAGGACAATATGTTAGGGGAATCAAAAGTAACAAAGACTATAATAGAAGAGGGGTGATTGTTAAGAAGAATAAATATAGTTTAATTATTTGACCATCGTGTAAATTACATCTACATTTGCCTATGTTAAGCTCTATGAAGTTGTGACTGCTCAAATACTCGAAAGTAGTTGAACCGGGGGTTATAAACATTGACCTTAACCGCTCCACTAAAGGACACTGCTCGGAAGGATAAAACTAGAATTTGGTTTTGATTGAAAAGGAAAAGTGATTGACAGAAACACATTTGAGCAGCTGTTAATACCGGGTGGTTATAATTAAAATTACTCTATTCAAAGACCCGTATCATCTGTTCTGCTTATCGGATTTTGATGAAACTTGGAATATCTGCTCTATGGACCATGGGAAAAAGATTTCTGCATTAAAAATAGTAAACATTTTGACCGCGTGGGGGGCTTTTATCGAATATTCTTTATACAAATCCGTAAAACCTTTATATAAACTTGCAGTCATAACCAGAGAATAATTCAGCCAGAGTTTGTTAACTTTAATCATGTCCTTACAAAAAAAAAAAAAAAATATTGAGCTTTACGGGTAAAACTGTTTTATCAGAATGGCAGCAACCATTTAGCTGCTCTGCAGGAATATAGGTGTTTAAAGGATTTGCGAAAAGGCCCCACATCGAGGATTGATTTGAAGAAGATGATCTTGAAATTTGAAGAGACTGGAGATTTGGGTGAGCTGCCCGGAATTTGGGAGTGAAATTGTTGAAGAAGTTGCTTCTGCTGTGGTTAAAAGAGCCTACAGCTCCATCTATTCTTTAGCAAGTGGTCGATCAGTGTCACGTGAGTTGAAGTTTCCGTGGCCGACAATACCAAAAATTCTGCGATACATTTTAAAATTGTATCCATATAATATCCACGTGACGCAAACTCTGAAACCTCAAGATCACAAAACACGCCTTGAATTTTGTTGCCGATTTTTGGTGAGAATGGAAGTTGATGACGCGTGGCCTTGGAAAATTCTATGGTCAGATGAGACACATTCTTATTTAAATGGAGATGTGAATTGTCAAAATTGCCGCATATGGGTACTTCATCTCTTAATGATCTGCATCAACAACCATAGCATTCTGTTTTCGTGACTGCTTGTTGTGAATTTACTGCTGAGTTTATCCTCAGAACTTTTTTCATTGAAACTCTAACTCCACAAGATTCTAAAAGATGTTTTGTCACGAGTGCACGATGCGGTGAACTCCTTCAACAGCAGGTCATTCCTGCTTTACAGCCAAGCGCTCCAATGAAAGCACTGCTTATTGCTAAATTTAGCAATAATCATGTAATATCCAGACATTTTCCGAAGGCATGGCCTTCTAGTTCACCCGACTTAAATCCCTGTGATTTCTGGTAGTGGGGATTTCTAAATGACCCTATTTATAGAGAAGGAATTAGGACTTTAATTGATTTGAAAGCTACAATTATATGCCATATGGCTGAAATTTCTCTTGAGTTGCTTCGCGCTATCATTGAAAACGCTATAATGCGCTTTCAACACGTTATTGATGTCAATGAACACATATTGAGCATATTCAGTGATTGAATAAATTTTAACGATTTTAACATATTTTTTGTCCTTATTTAGGCACCACATTTCCTCCAAATTTGAACTTTTTTTCAAAAATTTAAACTATTTTTTTATAGCAGAAACCTTTCCCCCAGGATCCATCTAGCATATATTCCAAGTTTCGTCAAAATCCGATATGCAGAATGGGTTCCACGGGCATCAAAATAGTGTTACTTTAATTATAACCACCCGGTATATAAAAAACTACACAATGGAAGAAATCACTAAAAGAAAACAAAAGAAAAATATTTATGCAACAATAAAAAGAAAAATGTTCTTAATTAAAGGAACTTAAAATAAAACTTAGAATAAAAAATATATAAAATCATTAAAGAACATAAAATTTACAATAGAAAGCTCAGTGAAACAAAAGTGAACATATTGAATAACGGAAATAATATAATTAATACATTTCCATACTTTAGAAGGATTAATGTGTGTTTATATTACTGATCCAAACATCACACCTCAGTAAATTATATTATAAAAAATATGGTATCAAACCATATTTCTCATAATACCATTTATCATAATAAATCAGCAAAATCTTACAAAAAAAAAAACCATAAAAAAGAAGAAAGCAACCAAAGAAAAATAGTTAACATACCATATCTATCTGCAAACAACAAAATTAAACAATATTAAAAATCAAAAATGTTTTAAAAACTGGTAAAAGTCTAAAAAAATCATTTAAGAAAAAAATAAAGAAAATAAAAAAATAAGCATACTAAAACAAAATGTCAAAAAATACCAGTAGCACGTCAACAGAAATAGTGTGGAAACTTAAAGACTACACAAAAACATATTCTGAAAGACATTAATTAACTATACAAATTAAAAAAAATTAATAAGTTGCAAATAAATTGAAAAAAATCAAACAAGCACAGAAAATCTTTTATCAATATTTAAAGCATTACATATATTTCATACTTATGAGCTCCATCATAAAATTTACCTCCAAATTAATCAAATGATTAGAAACATTTAAATAAATAAAAAAGTGCTAGGAATAATTACTTAACAAATTTAAATAATGTGAACATTTTTTATTATTTTCAATGGCTCTAAAATTCTCTCTCTTTATATATATATATATATAATGTCTTTTGTATAAATAAGTCTTTTTTTTTTTTTCCGTTTACAATCTGTTATTATTTTGTAAATGTTTTACACGTTTTTTTTTTTAAAATTTATACTATATTACTTCTTATATATTTGTTATTTAATTATGTTGATTAATCTGGTTTGTAAATTGTTTTAGTAATTTAATCAAATCTAGCTACTTAACGGCTTGTTTTCTTTTAAATCAAACAATTCGTGTTTAATTTGGCGATGAATTCTTTCATGGAGAATAGGGGTACGCACATAAATTTGAAACATTCTTAGTGTTTTACATGTTCTAAAAAATTTTGTCAATAATCATGATTGGTTTTTTTTCTATTTATTTACAGTTTGTTAAACTTTCGTATCATCTCTTGACTGAAACTCAAAGTAGGGAATTTCGTGTCCAATTTAAAATTACCGTTTATTCTAATGTTTATAATAGGCATTTTGTTAAGAATAAAAATAATAAAAAGAAGTATCGGCAATTTCACAAGTATAAATGACTTTATTATGGCATTTTGTTTCAATTTTATCAGAAGATTTTATTATGCAAGTTATTTTAGAATACACCTTATTTCCATTTTGACAAAAGAGAATCCACTTTATGCTATTTATTCGTTTTAGTTCTACTCTCAAAGTAGCTTTAACCTTTAACTTAATTTTGCTGTTGTTGAAAGATTGCTTGCGATCTCTTTTGATATATAAAGGCTGAAATAATCTTATATTTAATTCTCTTTTACAGGAATAATATTGTATTTTATGCTATCGAAGTTTATATCATTTTTTTCAGCATTAAAAATAGTTACTATGAAATTATATTAGCTTAAATTGTGATAACGTTCTCTATTACTTTATGTATAGTGAAATTTCACAAAGTGAAAAGTAGGAATACGAGTTATAGTTATTTAACCATTATCTTAACTTCTCAGACAAATTCTGTAGAATAACCTTTTATAACCTAATGTAACAAATGAGACTAAGATTATCTTTTTTAGTATTCGTCTGTCTGTCTCATTTGTCATGTCAAGGCGAAATGATTCATACTGTACAAAATGACATATTAAAAGAAGTCGGAATTGTAAGACAGTGCCACTTTTAAACTATTTGAAACTTGAGACTAACGATTTTTCAATTTACTCTAACTTCAATCCTCGGATTCATTCAAACAGAAATTAATATAACGGCAGTAAACCGCAATTTATTAAAATTCAAAGTTTTAACCTTTCGCATCATCAAACATTATTTATTCGCTCATATTTTCATTTACATATGCACTCAACTGCTATTAAATAAATTTCATAGGTGAATGAAGCTTTTTGAGATTCATTTAAATTCAAAAATTTCGTCAGCTACCAATATTACTTTTATACTTGAAATCATTACTAATAACGTTGATTATGGCATATATAATGTTAAAAAAGTTTCAGAATTCAAAATACCTTTACATATTAATGATTTTGTAGCATTTGATTTCATATCATATACTTATTTGCATTATTTAATTCAAGAAAATTTTACATTTAAAAGTTTATTTACAGTTCATAGAAAATATTCTTATACTAGAGTTTTATTAAAAGAGAACATTTTCACAAGATGTGTCGAGAGAAACTTTTGAAAAGTATTTGAAGCAAAATATGTACTTTTCTTTAAAAATTAAACTTTTAATTAAGATATTGATTAAAAATCAAGTATATGAAACCCCTAATAACGCTTGTTAGGTGGAACACATTTTTGAACCACGTTTAGTCGAGCTTTCCTTTATAATAGTTAGGCTGTTATTTGAAAAAAAGTAGTTGATATAAAATTTGTTTAATTCATGTTCGAGATTAAAATCTTGAACCATAGATATCATTAAAGGTAATCAACATCGAAATTCGGTGGGATCCCATGTAACGAGACAGCGAACTATCTGGCTAAAAGGGGTGTTTTGATTAAGCAGAATGTTTCTCGACTTTTGCCTCTCTGTACAATTAAAAACTTTATTAAAAAATCTATCGAAGCCCATGCTCAGAACTTTTCCAGTCGACTATCTCACAAGGCTTCGAAGCATATTGTCTCCAATTTGAGTAATTTCCAAGACGTTGAGCGGTCGCTGAATTCCGCCTAGCCACAGGATATGATTGTTTACGAAAGCATTTCTTTAGATTCAAAATTGCTCCTTCCCCGGCTTGCACCCTGTGCAGTTGTGGTAGGATATAGACTCAACTCTTATTCTCTACTGCCCTGAGCTTCGAAAGTCTTTTCTTTCTGAACGTTACTGGGAGACTAGAAACATGTTGGATTAATGAACTTTGTTGCAGCATTTCTTGTTCTTATTTTGCGTTCTGTTCCCTTGTAATTGTAATGCGTTTTTTTTTTTTTTTTGCTGTAACTGTTTATAATCTGTCATTAGAAATGAAAAAAAAACACCCAGCCAAATTCGTAAAAAATCTCAATAAATTTAACACACATTGAAAACACACACTCATAAAAAAACACTCATAACACACATTCATAAAAATTAAAGAATTTTAATATATATTCTATCATTATTATTTTTAAGTTTGAATGTTTTTTTGATTGCTAACATATTCTGTAGGCTTTGTAGAATTTAGTCTCATTCATAATTATGCATATTTCTGCATGTGAAAAGGGAGCATGGACATACGTATTTCAAAGGTATTACTTGTTGGAATTACATGTTCTACCGATATTTTAGCTGAGAAAAGGAAGGAAAAAGAATCAATAGTAATTACAATACAAAATTTTGAAAAATAAGTACAAATATAAATGAAACTATTCAAAGTCTTCCTCCTAGTATTATTGCTGCTATTGTAACATTTCTCTCTAGTTCAGTTCTCTATCACTTTTATACGTTTTGATTATGTCTATTCTCTCCACTTCTAAAATTCATCTAATTTGTGTAACCACTTTTAATTTGGTTGGAAAGAAGCTGGAAACTTAAATGTAAAGTTAGAAAGAAGCAACACATGTTAGTTAAGGGATGTTTTGAGAATAGTCCATGTTACATTGTGCTATTTTGTCTGAAAGTATTTTCTTGTTAAGATATCATTCTCATTAAACAACAGAGCAAGAAAAAGCTTAGCTTATTTACCTCTTTTATTTTTAACACTGATTTTAATATTTGGAAGGGGCTGAGAAAATATATTACTTATATCAGTACATACTAGTATACCTTAAAATATGAAGTAGCAGAATAAAGAAATTTTAACTTGACCACCCAATAAATTAGAAATCCAGTTAAAATTTTAATGGTTGCACATTTATGTGACTTCCCCTAAAGCCTGCAATTTTTTGTATCTGTATTTGTATTACTTGATTATTTTTATATATGTAATAATATAGCTTTAGAAAATGCTCAAAATAATATGTAATTTATACGATGTTATTTTCATTTGCGTAGTAGACTTTTTGTTGTGCATATATTTGAATTGTTTCGTGCTATCACCTAACCATGTTATTTCATCTGAGTAAATGCAAATTTGTCGCCATATATATAGAGCTCAACAACGACGTTTGGAAAGAGAAAAATAATTTAATAAATTTGTGACGTTAGGCGATTCAAGATTTTCTGTTCTCGACCCTCGGGGAATTTATGCTTATTTATTAATTTATGAATTGCATAAGATTACGATTTCTTTCCAACCAAAATGAACCTTGATTAGGTAAATTGGAGGAAGATAAAAATGAAATGAATTGATTTAAATATCATTGTGTGTAAAATATATGCAGTTAAAAGAAAAAAAAAAGAAGATATATATAAATATAGATAGAGGATAAGAACTTACTGTTAGAGAATTGCTATTGCTATTGAAATTCTTCTGCTAGTTTTGAAGATTGAAGAAAGTTCCATTAACAATATTAAGTTACGTATATATTGTCAGAGAGAGTTGTAAAATAAGGAAAGAGTAGACTGGTGAAAAAGATTTCTTATCTAAATCATACATTTGTATAATGATTTAAGCTGGGATTCTGGAGAGAGCGATCCTAGATATATTCTACAGTAATAATAAATGAAGAATTGTGTGTCTTCAATTAGTGTTTAGCAATTTTGATAAATATAGTAAATATTTTAAATGAAGATATGGCCCACAAAAGCCAAATAACGATGGATAAACGTCACAAATAATTATACATTAATAATAATTAAGTAGTGTATTTAATTAGACTGCAGGAATAAAGCAAAAGAACATTTGATAGTTTATGCCAATATTTCACTTACAATAAGAACTTAAATCAATTTATTTAAAAACGTAAGATGTTATATGTACGTATATATAATTCTTCCCATGTTTACCGCTACTTCATGAGAAGAGCATACGTACAAATTAGCGTTACAAAATCTAAGAATAGAGCACACATTTTCCGAAATCCCCAAATAAAAAGTTTTTCATGACGAGGAATCCTGTTAAGAATCAAGTATGAATAAATCAGCTGACAGCTATTTTTCTTTAAGCGAAAAATAGCAGTCAGCTGATTTGAAAATCTATTATGCAATGAAGCTGCAAAGCTATTTATTCATCTATTTGTGATCTGACAACTACTCTGAATTTCAAGCATCTACAAATAAGTATTATGATTTGGTTAAAAACGTTTAGAGTTTATTGAATTATTGAGCAATAAAATTAATATGATGTCATCTTCCATCTAATAACTTTTTTAACTACGATAAATTTTTGAACAATTTTAACATTATGGAACTCATGCAACATTTAAAAGAAAAGTGGATATATTCTTCCGATTATACATTTATAACCAATTGTTACAAAGAATAAAATAGCTGAATAACTTGAATACGCTATTATTTATAAGTTTAACTTTATTTTTTAAGGTAAGTAAGCGTATTTTGAACCCCCTTTGCTCCGCAGAAGCAATTATAATTAAGAAAAGATTTAACTTCTTCGAATCCCAAATCATTTTTCTTTTCACGAGTAAAACATTTTATAGTACAAAAATGGTACCAATGGTAACAGCAGAAAGAATAAGAACAGATGACTCTGATATGAAAATCAATTATTAAATTAAACATTAAAGTAAGAGCAAACGATGAACTATTACAGTAGAAAATAATATTCTGTTTGGATATTAAACTAAAAGCAGATGATAAAATATTAAATAAAATATATCTTACTAATGTAAATATACTTTTATCAAACTAAATAGAATTATTTTAATCTCTATGTATTACCACGTCAATCTTTTGAATCTAACACCAAGTAACTTTTATTTTATGTCCACATATTATTGTTTATGCATTTTCTCTAAACAAGAACATGCTAGCATATTGTGAAAATTATGTATGACTTAAACTTTTCTCAATTTCAAGAAATTATGGACATGAGAAATCACCTATGGTCTGATGTCAAATACTAAAATATAAATAGGAAATCACAATAAGACTGTACTCAAATTATGTTAACCCTTTCGAAATACATGATGATTAGCATTTCTAATATAATTTGGAAGCTTTAACTTACATCTGGTCATTTACGAGTATTATTCTTACTTCGCGATGGAAATGTGTACCTTATTACTTGCTATCGAAATGTAATTATCTGTGAAATAATATTTGCTTTACTTGGGTATGGTATAAATTCTTTTTTTTCTCGCTTCGTTTGATAAATACACTAGTGTTTTTAGAAAACTTCTAAACTGACTGTACTGCGGCGATGCAATGCTCAATTGTGGATTACATAGCAGCAAAATAAATGAAGAAATATTGTCAAGTTTTAATTTGAATAGCCGATTATTTAGATATAATTTATTTCGCATAATTTCTAAAATTCATTTTACACAAGTACGTAATGAAGTAAATGATAAGTATTACTTAAAAAATGATTTATATTTGATTCAGAGTTGTTGATTGTCGTAACCTGAAGAAGATGAGTTCAATCAGCCGAGTATAACAATGGAGACCTTTCGCAGGACAAGAAACTCTGAGAGATATGCATAACACTAGTGGTAACTATGTAGAGAAATCTTAAAGGTAATAAATAAAAACTAAATTTATGTCTCAATTAATCTTAGTATTATTTAAAACTTCACGATACACCGCTATAAAAAAAATATCGTTACATTGCAAATGTTACTTCAATTTACTACTTAATGAAATGAACTGAATCAAGATTAATATCTGTAATATCTGTAATTTACCACTTTAAGTACAGAAGGACTAAACAATATGAAGAATAAATTTTATTCAGGTGTATGTATATATATATATATATATATACACTGTCAATTCATAAAATGCCAAAAACAGGTACTTTCTGAACCCTTATCGTATTGTTTTGTTGATGTATAGTTTCTTTTTGCGGTGGTCAATTTTAGTTCGAATGATTCAGTGAGTTCATCAGAAGTTGACATTTGCATTGACATTTGCAAGAGTTATTCTTGAAATAGACAGACAATAAATATAATTGTCAACTTGTCAGACTTGTCATATATTACAAAATAAATTTTCTTCAAATGTTTACTGATTAATCAAAAACGTGGTTGGTTAAAATCATATCCTAAAATAGAGTTATAAAATAGCTAAAAGTATTAAGAATTCACGAGACTTAAATGAGTTCCTAAAGCAGCAATACCTCGTCATAAATTTAAATAGTTTTTAAGAAAATGAGCATCAATTAATTAAAACTTAATGCTGGAATATTTTGGAATTCAATTTAATGCGACAATTGATATCAGTGAAAATTTAAATGTAACGTTTCATGTACAGAAATACATCTTTAATATCAATATCAATTTGCTGATTAAAAAAAATAAGCATAAGAAATGCTTTGTAAAATGTTACATATTTTATTTGCATAAAATAGAGTATTTACTTTTGATCATTTTTGAGCTTTACTTATTTGTTTGTTTGACATATTTTTATCAATTTTGCATTGTGAATTCTTTCATTTTATATGTTTATTTTCTATAATGCTACTTAATTTGATTTTCTTTTCAAAAACATTTTTGTGCTTTTTTAAATACGAAAATAAAAGACTTTATTTTCAAGGATTAAACTGAAAGTATTATTTATCTTTACTTATTTTTTTATTCTTTTCTTCACTATACTTTAGAATGCATCAGTTTTCGTTAGAAAGATAAATATGAAGAAGATAATATTTTTAGAAATAATATACTTAACAACACAGTTTTTTTTAAAAAAGTAATACTACGCATATTTAGTATTTATTTAGTTTTTACGAGTAAGATTTTGAGTAATTTTAAAGTATTTTCTATGCCATAGTGTTTCGAGATTTGACGAAATCGCATTGTTTTTGGACGGAAAAAATTGTTTTCCTTTTGAAATGCAGCTTAAATTCTCGAAATCCAATAATGAATTTTTTTCTTAAATTTTCTGTTATTAAAATAAATATAGTTCCAAATAATTATAACTCCTAAAACTTCCCATGTTCCTTAAATTTTAAACAAGAAATGAATTTTCTAACACATTATTTATTTATTTTTTTATAAAAAAGGATATCGTTGCAAATATATATTCTTAAACTAATAATCCGCAACTGTAATATCAATTCTCAGTTTCTCAAAATATGATTAAATGACATAAAAGACATCTGTGATGTGCCCAATATAGGCTTTTCGTGAAACTTCTCTTATTTAATATTTGGAGATTTTATTTCCGATCTTACATTTAAATTTTCAACTTCTTTCCAACCAAATGAAGTGTTGTTAATTAAATCTATGCAGGGCGAAAAAAAATACACTTAATGTGGTTTTGATACAAAAGACTAAGCGTATGAATATAATTAACTTATTTTACATCATATACATTTTTTCCTATAATTTAATTCATTTCTTACTGATAAATAGCTTATTAAGTGATATTTATGTCAAGCAAACTATAAGAATATTCTTTTATTTTTCCTTGAATATTTTACAAAGTAATTTGATATAAAACGAGGTCTTAAGTAAACATATTATTTGGATTTGAGCAAATAATCGTTTTTGGTATCCATTTTAAACAAGCCGTACTTTTTAAAAGTAATTAACACTAATCATTTTAGATTTCTTGAAGTGCTATACTATAGGAATGTAACGAATTTTCATTAAGAAGCAGCTATTTGCATTGTTCTAAAAGAAGAACATTAATGTCTTTCAAAAACGATGCTATATAGAGAGTTGATTGTCTGATTTTATTGATGCAAAGGCTGTATTTCGGAGAGGTGTGCTAAACGTAAGCCATTGCATTAAAACATGTATATCTGAGATCTAGATCAACTATGAAGATTCTACAAAAGGAAGATAAAAGGTTATGGAATGAAAAGAAAGGGTGGAAATGGGCTTTTGGGAAAGGGATGGATGCACGTCACCCTAATTTAACCAAGACTGTTTCCACTCGGAGAGAAGAAAGTACCTCAGAATCATAAATACAGAAGTGTTAGAAAACTTATCTACGGCGCGTAAGCCCCTTGCTAAACGAAAGAGAAATGTGCTCAAAATGTATGAACAGCGTTTTTATCATAATGCGAAGGGAATTAATTACACTTGAAAACAAATAAAAAATACATGTAACTTAAAGATATTACAGTCAATAGTAATAATGTTTTAATAACAGAAATTAATAAGCATAGCAAGATTATAATCAATCACAGAAAATTACTCAAATATTCATTCTTTGGTTAAGATAATATGGTTCTATTTCTTTTATAACTGTCTAATTTAGATTTAGAATAAGCTAATCAATTAGATTTTAGGTACTTCCACAATCCCGAATATCCGGACATTGAAGGGAGGATACTGTATACTAGGACGTGTAATGATCGGAGAGGTTTGCTATATAGGGTATTTGACTGTCCACAGAAACCGGCTAGAGATAACACTTGAAGAATTATGTCATTAGCGTCCCTTTCCTACTAAATATATCACTGTTTCCACACCACATCGTTTCAACTGTTTGATAATGTTCAAAGTTTAGTGTCTACTTATTATTCATTCTCTGAATCAAGTATTATTTAATGCAAGACTCTACGCAGTTTTTCTTATGTAGAAAACTATTATATTTAAACTGGTCTAAGTATTTCGCACGGTATAATTCTAAAATTATAATCGATTGCATTTTCCAATCGCTTAGAAATCGAATGATCAGTTTACGCTCTCTTTGTGATATGGAATTGAAGAGAAAAGTTAATGTGCAAAAGTTGAAAAATGTGGAGATTTCAACTCATGGGTTTTAGACAGATATGTACACACGCGGCCAGATAACATTAAAATGGTCGCAAGTGCGATCAGTCATAAGTCGCGTAAGTTTAGAAATACTTGTTTGCTGATAGTAATTTCAAATATCTCCTAATAGGGCTTTCTGAGAGAGGAGTGACGGAGGAAAGGGGCTAAGAATGTTGTAAGGACATTTAATGAACAATATTTACTTCAGAGAGTCTCGATAGAGGATTTTCCCTAGAATAAATCATCGATTAAAACCAGTATCGTGAAATAGATGTTGCTATTTAGTATCATAAGCCTGTACGTATCGATAAGGTTACATATTTGCTCTGGAAACCCTATTAAATATAGGATTTGATTCAAATATAATGGATATCATCTCGTTAGTAAATGTATTGAGGGAACAGCAAACGTTGAAAATAGAAATGTTTTTCTTTCAGCAAGTAATATATTCCATTTGATTTAAATACACCACTCAAGTATTTTTATTTTATTTTCAAAAGGAAATTAAAAATTAAAAGCTGTTTCGAAAATACTTTTTGTACAAATAGCCCTAAATACTTTAAAAATTCATAGAACCTAAGTGAACTAATTTGTTTCAAATCGGTTTCTGAAAAACAATTTTTTTTTTGTTTGTGGATCTCTTTGTCATCTTGGGACGTCATTTTTGTCTGCGGAACTGCAAGCCGTTTTAAAGAAAAGGAGGAAGCGATCTTTTGTAGACACACTTGCTTCGCAGATTCCAGACCTGTGAAGGTCGAGTTTCATAGTTAAAATGTTAAAAGTTGTTCTCGTTAAGTTTTAAATAAATTGTTAGTTCTTCTTGTTTTTAGTCTTTCGTAGTTATTTATTTATTTGTATAGCCTACACCTTCTGATTGGATGTTATGGGGAAGGAAGGTTTTAGCAACGCCACGTTCCCATAAGCTGGTGACCCGGACGTGATAGCTGGTGACCCGGCGATGATACTGGAGGGGGAGAGTGTAGCGACTTCCTTCTACATCAGTGCCACTGATTAAAAGGCCTTACTCAACCAGCCCGAGGGGATATCTTTTCGGCCTGATTGGTAGGCCCGTCGCCTGCGGACCCCTTGGTCCAGGGTTCGAATCTGCGCTGCCGTTTCGCGACCACCACATCTTAATACTAGCTAAATTATTTGGTATTTCTTTATCTATCCTTTGAAATTTTCAAGAATACTATTTTCTGTAATGTTTACTTTATTTATATTTAGCTTAACATCTAATTAATGAGAGTAAACCTTGAGAAAAATTTTACTTTGCAAATAAACCCCAGCCTTGTTAATAATATTATGTAAACTATTTGGAAGGAATGATAAATTTATTGAACTACATTTTTTTATTCTTACTCAGAATTTGAATTTTAAATTGTTTTATCTTTTGAAAGCGTAAAATCTTTATATAGCAATCCTACTCAAACTAATCAGCTCTTTTTTCAGAAAAACATTTGCATTCCAAAACTCCCATTTCCTTTTTCTTCCCAATTCGTGATGTAAATCAAAAATCAATGCGTCAAGCAATTTTTTTATGCTTAAAAATATGGGTAGAAAGTGTAAAACATTATTTTGAATTTTGAAACCATACGAGCAATTTAAATATATATGTAAAAATGTGCAAAAATTTTACAAGTTAAAATTTAATATTTTTTGTAGAGATTTTTAAATATGACATACGCAATTCATACCGAATCTCATGAAAAACAAAAATTACTGTTGATTTTAGCAATCTATGTCTCTTATACCTTTATATATGGTATTGTAATACAAAAGTTTAATAATGAATAAATTATTTTAAATGAAAATTTATTTAATCGAATTCAGAAAAATGTTTTTCTCCACAAAATTGAAAGCAATCTCATAAAATTAAAAGAAAAGTAAGGAAAATCATTAAACATAGTCTTATTTTTTGCCATTCATGTTAAGTATAAGTGAAGATTTTTTATTACGGTTACTTCAAATGAAATATTTTTTCCTTAAAATCCTTTTATAAAAACGACTTTTTTCAAAAAAAAATTGTAAAATGAAATTGAAACTGCAAATATCTTCTTATATCTTATCGAAAATGTTTCAACAATCTCTTATTCGAATTATGTAGTTAACAAAGATTTTTATGGCGGATACTTAATTAAATGGAATCGGATAATGACCTGTGTATCGATTAGTCATTAGAAGAGACATAAATTCTTTGTAAATAGCTCCATTTATTCTTTTTATATTGTAAAGTTCCAAAACTATTTTATTTTAATGAAACATAACGAAAATTTAGTTTTAAAGAATGATGCGTGAATAGATGGTATTTTTTGTCTTTTGGAAAATGATGAGCTTTGTTGATGCTACTGTATTTACGAGAAATTTTTAAAATGTAGAAATGAGTTTCCTGCTTTTCTTAATTCGATATTTGGTAATGATAAACGTTCACATCAATTTAATTTTTGATAAATTGTTATTTTATACATAAATAATGTAGTAACATTGTTCAACAAAATTATGTATATAAATGCGGAAATAATAAGGTAAATAATTTTTCTAAATTTTCATGATAGTAAAAATAAATCTATTTATTATGTTATTAACACATAATGATAGAGATTGATCCTTATAATATGAACAAATAGATTACTTGTTTAAATCATTATAGCAAGTGCATTATAACGAAACAAAAATACTTTCAAGCATGAATTACAAGTATGAAATATTTTTAAAAGATAATGCATGAATATTGAAGTTATAATCCTTCTTGTCTGAATTCATTTGTATTATCTTTCAAAGTATGGAACTTTTTAAAACAGTATCTTATGTGTAGCGAAAGGTAATCGAAATATGTAAAATACTATGTTGATGTTTGCTTGCGTCTTCCGATGATTTATTTGACGAAACATACTCGACTATTTTTCCTCCTGAATACTATAACGTCATTTCCTAAACAAAAAATATGTAGTGTTCTATCACGTTGCTTTTACTTTTCGCGTGTACTACTTTGACTGCGATTGTCGTGAAAACCTCCTTTTAATTGAATAAACAACATCTTTAAAATTTGAACTGATTTAAGGTTTCGTGTGTGTATGTTTTTGTACATACTTATTTGTACAGAAAAACTTATTAACCGCAGAAAACTTTAACATCCAAAATGATATCTGGTCACAGTTTGCAACACTCAGTGGCAACTCAAGGTTTCGCAGGTGTCTGTTTTAAATTAGAAGAAAGTAACCTATTTTTCTGTACATATGTAAGAGAATCAAGCATGTCTAAGCAGCAAATTTCGATTTCTGTAGCATTAATACAGGTCTCCAGAGCACAGCCTTTCGAACGATATGGGTTGATTCTTGACCAAACTATAAATAGTCGTTATTTATTTTCATTTGTCTTTTGAAAGCTTTATTTTATAAATATCTAAATTTTTATGAAATCGGTCACTATGCCTTGCACTGTTTAAAGAAGAACGATGAATAAATTAAATAACTTGCAAATTATTATTAAGTATTAAATAGCATGCAAACAAGTATTAAAGATAATTTATTTCACAAGAAATTAAGAACTACTAAAAATTAATTACAGTTATGATAAAGACAATTAAAAGTAAAAATAATACTTTAAAGGGAGAATTAGAAAACTCGTCTGGCGTATAAAAATGTTTTAGAATCAAAAACATTATATAAATATTAAAACTTTGCATATAATTATTTAGTACTAAAATTTGCCGGTATAAAATGTGAAAATTAAGAATAAATTTATATGTAATTTATTAAATACATATATTTAATTAATGAAATAAGTTACATGTGAAATTCTGCAGATTATTTTTAGAGTACACTGTAAAAATCTGATAAAATCACTAATAATTGTTTGATTTCCTTTCAATTCAGTTCAATAAAGTTTAATGATTGTATATATATATATATATATATACATATAAATATTATATATGTATATACATATATATATATATAAATATTATATATGTATATACATATATATATATATAAATATTATATATGTATATACATATATATATAATAATATATGTATATATTACATATATATATATAAAATATTATATATGTATTTATATATATATATATATATACATACATACATATATATATATATATAGAGAGAGAGAGAGATGTATGCATGTATTTTAAATTAGGAAAAGTGGTTTTATAAAAGCTTTGCGATATTTGAACGAAAGGTTTTTAAACAATTGGCCGTAGAACGACAATGTATGTTTATTAGCATCCAACATCGTACTGAGCAGTTACACGAGGGTTATTGGCGACGGACGTCATAACTTTCAAACTCAGTCAAGTGTGTGACAAGGATAATGCTTGTCCTGGCATCTTTCTCTCAAAACTTCCTTACCGTACAAAGATAAGACATAGGTCATCAACAATATTTCCTCGGAGGGTATTTTAGGCCATTAGGGTTCAAACCCATTACTGCAAGAAATGCCGAACAGCGAGACCGCGATTATTAACACTAGGATACAGCGGCTTACTTGACACAAGGAACATCGAATTATTAAAAAGTATGTTTTTTTTTTTGAAAAATATAATGCATATTTCATTAAAAAATGTTTGAAAAAATATCTCAAAGGTTTTTGAACAGTCAGAATACTATAGAACAAAAACACAACTCACCAAGAAGTAGTTGCCCGATTGTAATGAACTTTCCTATGCAAAGACATTTGGACCGAACATGCAAATGATTAAAATATTTCGTGTCCAATGAATGATTAACGGGAGCTAAAGCGCACCGGAACTGCGCACTCATCATGTGTATATAAGAAGCAATTCTCTCAATCTGATGGTCACATTTTCTGTCGCATTGTGATTTTAGACAAGTTCCAATGACTGCTCAAATCCCCTCAGGATTCGAACTTATTATGAGCAACTGTCAGAGTTTGAAAGAGGTCGTATCATTTAATAGAAAGAGGCAGTTGCGCAAATTGGAGAATCTCTCAACATATGGGTCGAAGCAATGTGGCGATTAAGAGATGCTGGCAAAAATGGGTGGGCAATGGCAGATTTCAGAGGACATGATGGTAGCGGTGGACCTAAGGCCACAGCAGAACGTGGACAGAGTAATTTCCAGATCGATTGTCACAGCAACTGATTCATTGTTATCAACTATCAAACGTGCGATCCGCACACGAGTGTCCACCATAACCCTTCACAGATGTCTTTTAGAGCGAAATCTACGCTCGTACCGACTAGTACGTCATCTGCAGCTCACGCCTGTAAACAGTCGAGCCAGATTACAGTGGTGCTTCGCTCGATCAGGTTGGAATGATGCTGACTGAGGTCGTATAGTGTTTAGTAACGAATCCCGCTTCCAACTAAATCCTGACAATTATCGAAGACGTGTCTAGAGACGCCCTGATCAGCGTGACACTTTCACTATTGCACGCCACATAGGCCCTGTACCAGGAGTTATGGTCTTGGGTGCCATTTCCCTTGATAGTCGGAACCGTTTAGTCGTCATTAGAGGCACACTTATAACACAGCGATAAGTCGACGACATTCTGAGATCTGTTTTCTACCGTTCTTTTTTCAGTTCCCAGGCTTTATTTCTCAGCAAGATAATGCCAGACCACATGTGACTCTTGTTGCAATGAACTGTCTCACAGCTTTTCAAATACTTTTTTGGCCAACCAGATGTCTCTCCAAATGAGCATGTCTGGGATATGATGGGAAGGTGACCCAGGAAATGTTGATGGCCTAGCCCAACCATTCAAGCAAATCTGGCAAGTATTACCGCAGAAGACCATCAGGGAGCAATATCACTCTATGCCACGTCGTGTGGTAGCTTGCATCCAGGCTGGGGTATGTCAGCACCTTATTGAGCTCGTTACTTTGTAATTATGTATCTCTGAAGTAAATCATTCAAATTATTAAAATGTCAATCATTATCCATTCTGTACATAATTTTTCTATTCGTGAATTTTTGTCTCCATCGGACAACTCTTTCTTTGTTCATTGTTTGTTTTTGTTATAGAGTATATATATATGTGTGTGTGTGTGTGTGAATGTGTATGTGAGTAATCAAAATTTCCTTTTTCTCTTTCAATTCAAATTACTTTTTCAGTATTTTTGATTCAAACTATCTACCTCGGTAAAATACTTGATTGAAAAATAGTTAACACCGGAAGTAAATAAACTTATGCATCAAAGTATAATAATAAAAATAATTACATTCAAAAGAAGAATATAAAATCTACCTTAGAATTATGCATAATTTATCTAATTAAACTTATTAAAATTAAAGTTATATATTCACATCTCACAATGAGTAACAAATTTATATGAAAAATTAAATTATAAGAGTATTAGATTATTTTATAAGACAGAAATACTTTGCAACCTTACAAATAATTGTTTTTCAAAAAATGGATGTCCTACTGGAATCATTTGATCGTAAATATATTTAGCAAACATTTTAATTGAAAAATAAAAACCTATATTAAATATATGAAATGTTTTTTTGTTAATACAAAACAGAAAATTATTTTTTTAAATTAATGAATAAAAACATGGAATAATTCTGATTTAATTATTTGTATAATTGCCATCAACATTCATTAGCAGGAAAATAAAATTATAATAGCATTGAAAAAGTTTTATAAAAATGTGTTTATCCAAAACCTAAAAAAATTTTACAAAAATATTAATATTATGTGGAACAAAATTTAAAAATACTAAGATATAATTAAACGTTTTTCAAAATTTCTAGCTGTAAATGCGTTTTAAAATATTTAATAAGTTAATTAAATTTTGAACCATTTTCATATAATATTTCTGTTTATTTTAAAAATCGTCTGATATTATAGTTGTTAAATTATTATTATTGTGTACATAATTAATAATAACATTTCTGTAAATGGAAATGGGAATTTTACGGATTGAAACAGGAACTTTAATATCGTGAAAATTAAAGGCAAATTGAAATTTTTGCTGACTATTTTGTTAAATTTGATTCTCTGTTTTCATCCAAAAATAATAATACCCAACATTGTCTTCAGACTAGTAGGAGTAAAGGTTCCGGGATTTCAATCATTTGAATTGAAAACATTATTAATTCTACGCCTGCCTTATAAGAACAAATTATAATATTAAGGTTTCTCGCACATCTTAAAATTCTTTTTCATCCAAAAATAACATAATTACCTTTTATTTACGTCACAACGAGATTAAAAGCAAAAAGGTTCCTCTTTGATTTACTAATGAAAAACCGAAAACTCTCATTTAAAAGGTTAAAGATAAAAAGAATTTTTTTTTTTCATTTTTAGCCATCATTTCTATTTAAGGTAGTGATGGAATTTTGCCTCATAGTAATTAATTTTAATCCTAATTCCTTTTTCATTTTAAAAATTAACATCTATGTGGAAGAATACTTTGGTCCCATCTATCTAAAAATTTATTTATAGATCTTAATTAAACTGGGAAGGAATGCAGAAAATACCAGAGTAAATCTATTTAAATTGAAGGTAATTCTGGAACAACATAATTTTTTTTTAGTTTTAGCAATATTAATTTTCGGTACTTAAAACTACGTAATGAAAAACTATATTAAAATTTGATTTTATAAAGAATTCATTGAATGTTTTCAATGAAGTAACATATGCAGGATCAAATTACAGATTTTGTTGAGAAAATATTTAGATAATTGGTTAGCTTACAAATAATACAATGGCGGAAAAAGTAACTCCCAGAGGTCTCTAAAAATAAAAAATCAAAATATAATTAAATCAAAAATTTCAAATTAAACATTATAGAGATTAAATTTCGCTTATGTTACTTGTTACATTCCGATAAAGGTATTGGGGCTAAAATGCAACTATGATCCTTAAGAAAGACCAGGTGTCCTTTTTGTTCACAATAATTTTGAGGTTTAGACCAAAATTTGACCATATAATAATCGGCTCTCCTTGGGATCCCAAACACTCTCTCACCGAATGCATCATCCTTCTTGCAGGTGTTATTTCACTTCAGGTAGGAGGAATGTGTGAAACTTAAGGTATATGGCGCAAGAGCCAATTATGACTATTCTGCATCAAGCAATGTGTATTTGTGGTAAGAACACTTGAAAAAACGGAAAAAACAGAAAATGGCTGACATAGGAAATGGTCAAAAACAGTTACAGATCGATAGGTATTCTGGGGCATGACAGTCATGCCTTTTTTTAAAATTTTGTTTAGTTTTTATTATCGTCGCTTTAGAAGTAACACCAGGGCTATTGGTGACGGGCCTCGTAATTTTAAACCATGGTCAAGTGACGAGGATGACACCAAATCTGTCACCCCCTTCTTCCACACCACTCTAATGGGAGGAATTTGGCCCCCGACAGATTTAACGTGCATCAGCCCCTGCTACACGGCGGGTCTTGAATGGCAAATGCTCGAACCCGTGACTGAAAGAAAACCGCCATCCACGAATCCAAAACCATGACCACTAGGCTTCCGCGGTCATGTCAGACATACTTACCAAAAACAGTTCAGCCAAAGGGAAAGCAATATACAATTAGGGTATCTCAGGTATATATCACTAATATTCACCTAAAGAAGGTAAGCACTTGAGAAGTTTTCCCCAGTTAAGGTTTCTAGTACAAATAGCTCAAATAATACTTTCATCTATCTAAACAATTTAAAAGATTATATTTGTTGTTTTGAAGTGACGAGGTCAAATCTATTTCACACAAACTTTCTGAGATGAAAGGAACTAGAAACACCTTGAACGTTCCCGAGAACGGAGGTATCGTCAGATATTAATCAAAAATGTTGATTAATATTTAGTGCTGGTACTAATAGCACCTTAAAAATACGTTACTATGCTTTTCAAATGCTAATACAAAGAGCATTAACATTTCGCAGTAAATATAATGTATTATCTAAATTAGTTGATTTTTTTTATTCTAAATGGAAATTTGGTATTGGCTTTATTTAATGCAACCCTCCCTATCCATTGTCATTTAAATAGATGTAAAGTGAATTTAATTTTTTCTAAATATATATACAATTCTTTTATTTAATTTAAAACTCTGTAGTGAATGAGAATATCAATTAAACAGATATTTCACTTAATTTCTTTCTCCTGTTGCTTGTAAGTGCACATTTAATAAAACATATCAATCAATATTTATGTCTCTTGAACAAAAATACATATCAGAAAATGTCGCCTAACCGTGTTATGTTGTATCAATAATAGAAATTTTTTTCTCCTTACATTTAGTGGGGGATGGCAAAAATATGGGACCTGCTTGCTGCAGAATAGAATGCAGTACTTTATTTTCGTGCAGCATGTGTATTTTCAGTAAGCCAACGTAAGGACTTTGAACCCCAACATAAGAAGTTTGATCATTAATTATCTCATATTTTCATAAATAGTGATAGTTATCGTGACTTATATTTTGTATCTCAAATAACTTTTTCTGAGTTTTATCATCAGTTATCTATATCATTAATAACATAGTATTAATATCCTTCAAACAGATGCCTGCAGAATTTAATTAATGCAAATTCCTCCACAGATCGTATTTGATATCTTTAAACATTAGCAAAGTAGGGGTAGTTTCCTAGATACAGCCAGTTAACCAAGTATAATACCCGCATTTTGCTCGATATACATGTAAATAGGGAATGTGTAATTTAATCATGAGAAATTACAAATCAAATAACGTCCAATACGAACTCTCTTTGCTTGAACTGTGAAAGAAATGATATTGGAATAACTTCAGTTTTTTTTTATTTTTCTTTTATTCAAGCAAGCAAAAATATTTTTATTTTTAAATTAATTAATGAAAATTTACCGATTTTTTTCTTTTACTCATTGGTTGATAAAAGTTTCAAGCAAAACTAGTATACCTATAAATTGCCGAGAATTTCTTAAATTGTGAACATAAATAAATTTCAAAATCATGAGACATGCAATTTGATTATTGCACTTTGTGAAAAAATTCTTTGAAAATAAAATACATTTCTTAGTATTAATAATACAAGGTTCGTTTAATAAGTACGTGGAAATTCTAAGAAATTGCTCACGTACCATCGAAATTGTTTGTTTTTGGTTTGCTTAACGATTCTCTAGACAGCTGTTTTTGTTACTTCTAAGCGTGATCAAGATGCCTTTCCCACTTAAAAACATCTTCGTCATAACATTTCTAGCCAATGAGGCCATCCTCGCCTTCTTAGGATTGTTTTTACCGAAAGCAACGAATTGGTATGATTAATGTTTTGCGTAAAGTATATATTGAGTAATCAAATCTAATTGGCGGTGACAACTCGACGTAATAAGATGTCAGGAACTCGACTCGGAAGCAATCAAATGTTTGCTTGACAGCTATAAATACCAAATCAAAACTAACTTATGGCTCAATGTAAAATTTGTTTCGGCTTCGTTTACTTAAGGCTACACAGTACCCTACCAAAAAAAAATTAATTGATTTTAATTTTTTTTTTTGGCTTTTTCCTGTAGCCCAAACATTTGGAATCTTGGCCCCAAATTTTAGATCTATTAACCAATTAGTTTTTAAGATATTTGAAGTTTTCTGAGCATTGTCAGTCACTATGTTTGACAGCTGAGGGGGGCGTGGTTAGTTTCTGTTTCATTTTAAAGCATTTTTCATTTCTTAAATTTAATTAATTACTGATATTTTTTAAATAATATCGATACTTGCAGAGAAGTAGATATTAACTTCAACTTTCACTACTAATATCATTTATGTTTGTTTATATTTTGAGTTCTTGATGTGCTTATAGTTACTTAGCCATTGATAAGAAAAGGTATTTGAATTGATAAGAAAAAGGTATTTGAATTGATAAGAAAAGGTATTTCTCAAGACCAATATTTATTCTGCATATTATTTATATAACTTAAAAGCTATTTTAAATTGTTTAAGTGAAGTTTTTTCTGTTGAGAAAATGCCACGGGCAAAACTTTCGCAGCTTAAGAAGAGAATCAACATTTCTAAGAGATGGAGTACTGCTGATAATGACAATGCTAAAAACCTGCTTTAGTGGATATAACTACAAAACTTCAGAATACAAATGTCTTTAATACTTCTGCTACATATAAAAGTATCTTTCAAATTACATTATAGTGGATACTGAATGTTTGTTTACAGATAATTTAAGCAATAATTGCCATAGTGTATCTTTAAAACTTTGCTATGGTCAAAGAAATAGATTTGCATATAAAATGAATGTTGTATGTGTTAATTGTGACCAAACCTAAAGTGAAACATGTTCATAACAATTAGTTGATGCTATATTACATCAAATATCAAATGTTAGCAAGCATCAATTTTTTAATGTTCCATTTGATGTAAATATGAGATTAGTGCAAGGTATGTTAAGTTTGTGACTTGGCTACTCATCGTTGGAAAAATTCTGCATGCATATGAATTGAAATATAATGTTTAGTAAAACTTTTAAAAGACATTATGAGCCAAAAGTTCTGATTGGACATCTTGTTGGGTCAAATCAGCCGTTGCTTTATATTCGTAAAGATGTCATTGAGGCGTAGGGCTCAAGGAATGATAAAGATATAGTCGGTATTGGAATGTCATATGATGGAAGCTGGTTGACAAGAGAACATACGTCAACGTCAAATATCGGAATAGGATATGTTATCGACTTGCTGACTGGCTTTGTGATAGACTACGAAGTAATGTCAAAGCGGCGTGGAGAATGTGAACAGACTAAATTTGAGCTTGGAGAAGAAAGTGCTGAATTTCGTATTTGGTACAAAGGACAACAAAATGTTTGTAGTACAACACATGTCGGATCATCTAGTGCAATGGAAGTAAATGCAGCTGTGAATTTATGGGAAAGATCTGAGAGTATTAGTTTCCGGGACACAATCTTGCTCTTTGACTCTTGGTGTTTTTACCAGTTATCATTAGCACGTGGAAAAAAATCAGGTATTCACAAAGATTGGGTAAAAATAACAATCAACGAAGAATATTTGCCCAAAATCTTGCCTATTTATCAGCGATTAGCATCAACTGAATTATTAAGCACATGTGTCAGAGATTTGACACACAATTCTAATGAAGCATTACATTCGATGATATGGGACAAATATTCCAGAGAAAATACAGCTTCTAGGAGTCGTGTTGATTGCCATGTCGAGTGCAATACCTGAATTTATTGTTGGAACATTAAAAGCTCTAAAAACATTTCAGGATGCTAATTGAATTTGTAACAAGTTTGTCATCAGAACATTTAGTGTACTTTACTCATTGTAGGAGAACCTATTTCAGAAAGAAAAGGAAATCTGCAAATTTTAAAGTTGCGCAGAAAAAAATAAAACTTGCTAAATTGCGTCGATTTAAAATTCAGAAAAAAATTAGATGCTATGTACAAACCTAGTAGTTTTTAACTTTTTTTAAACTTTTATTTATATCATTATTATTTTTTATAAGTGTATTGTGTTTTAAAACTTTTGTGAAATTATTATGTTAACTTTAAGCTGAATTATTTGTCATCGTAAAAAATGCTATATCGATATTTTGCAAAAACATATTTTCAATAAATAAAAATATTTGCCATAATATTTAATTAAAGTAGTGTTTTCATATATTATATAAGTAGTTAAATAATATATTAAAAATTTAGATCTTTGCAAGTATTATTAGTTTTTGTTTTATGCCTTTAAAAACTTTAAATGCATTTTTCTCAGACTTTTATTTTTGAAGATGTAAGTGTTTTCTAATCCCTAAGGCTTTTTTTCTGTTCAAGATAGAGTCTTGAAATTTCTTATACTTACTGAGATATATGTGTTCTATAAAAGTTAGTATGGATTTAGGTCTGGGATCCCTAGTTATATTTTTAAAAAATGTTAAAGTTAATATTTTAAAAATTTTCCTGTTTTTTCCAGGTTTAGCTAGAAAAATAATTATTAAAAATCAACAAGGGAACAGATTTTCAAATCCATACTAACTTTGTTTGCAATAATGTATGAAATATAAATCACTCAAAATAATTAAAAAATTTCAAAAATTGTGTATTTTATAAGGGTTTAAAAAAACTTCAAAATTTTTAAATTTTTTAAAATTTTAAAATAAGGACTAGTTAAATTGACTTTTTATTTTCAGAATCAGTTTAATAATGTAGTATGAAAACAATACATAAGTTACTTTTAATATTACTGTCTCCAAAAAAAATTTTTGAAAAAGAGTACCGTGTAGCCTTAATGTCAGCATCAAATGGCGACAACAATTTACTTAAATGAGGGAATCTCTCTTCATACACAAGTACTTTTTGAACCACCCTAGTATAAATAAAATACGAAGATTCTAAAGTATATAACATTTATTATATACTTTAAAACATAAATAATTTACTAATACATAAATAATTTTTCACAGTGAAAACTGTTACGAAATGTATAATTAAATACTGAACTATTTGCCGACATGGAAAAACAAAGCAAGTTCGAAACACTTTGGTTCCACAATCGTGATAAGCTATCGGTAAAAAATAGTTTCACATAGAAAATGTTGTTTCTGATTCCGACCGCATTGTTAGTTTTTATAATTGGTAATGATTAGTACTACTCATAATTTTCTTAGATCTTAATGTTGCTTACAACTAGTCCAGTTCTGGTATTATCGATTAAGACAGTGATTTTTGATATCAGATGCACATTATCATATACGGATCGTTCAAAATCTAAAGTACAGAACACATTTAGGTGATCTCTTTTCAACTTAATTTCGTTTTACTTTGACACTCAAACAGTTCTCAATCTTTTATACATATATAGCGCTAAGATTATCGGACGATTTTCAAATGAATCTGTTGCGTGGCCAGTAACTCGTTTCCGAACGACCATTCTTTTAAAGTTTGGAATTTGGAAGTACTGGGGCTCGAATACGGTGAATGTTGTATTATTAGAACTTTAATTCGATTTTTGACCAACGAAAATGTACAGTGTCCATCCTGCTGCATCTGATGAGGTAGGAATTTTTTACAGAATGAGAGCATGGCGTCTGTACGTTCACCATCCATATTCGATAATGACGCATGTATTCTTCAGGTATTGTTTCATTTCTTTCAATGTCACTGTAATGACTTCAGTATCGCCGTTCACTGAGAACTATATCGTCTATTTAGAACCATTTCGAGAGTAGCACTCAATAAGACGTCCTGAACCGTTCATACCTTTTGTGAATACAGCATATTTAAACCCATCATCTAATATTTAAACATTGCAAAGCACACAGGATGTTCCATAACGCATCCAACCCAGTTTTGTTGACTCTTTCGGTGTTGAGATTTTAAAATAGGTAATTTAATTTGCTCAAACACTAATTGTTTTAATTTTTTAATGGACAAATTTCACTCTATTCGTGAGCTGTAAAATGAAACCAAGCGTTAGAAATTTCTACTGATGAACGGTTGTCTAGTGAGTCATAATGCCTACTAAGAGCAAACAATTTTTGTATAGAGCACCATCTATTTAGATTTTCTATGGACTTATTCACACCTTGTATTTTTGTGTTATGCGTAGTTACTTTCATTCTTCTTTTTCATAGATGCATGTAAGAAATTGTGAAAGCATCCCTCTAATCATATCGTGGTATATATAGTTATTCTTTTGTTTCCAGAATTGGCGAATACATCCCCACGAATACAACAAAAATAATATATCGTCACAAGAATTCAATCTCATGGTGTACGGATAGAAATTAACCATCTCAAAGATAGCTAAATGATACATTATTCTTACATTCAGAATAAAACGAAATAGAAAAGAAAGCGAAAATTAGACTGGTAATTAACACGTAAACAGTATTTTCATTTTCAATATTTACTAACCAATATAACTAGATACAAAGCAGATAGCTGATATACAGCCCTTCCATAATGTTCAACTCTATTTTACTGTTCTTGAGAGCCCGCAAATTCTCCATACAATTACTTTGCACTTTAAAAATATAGACTTCACACAGCTTCCAGCATTGCTAATAACGATGTTTTGATAGGCTTTGCATCTCAATGTATTTTTAGTTGTAACCGCCAGGTGACATCATAAGGTAAATTTGAAGAATCTATCTTCCTCTCTTTTCAGTCTTTGTCGAGATAACAACAATTCAACGTTCTTCATTCTATCTCGAAGTTATCATAGAAAGTGCAATAAAGATTTAACCAATTTTTGGGATCAATGTAGCTTTCCTTGGAGGATGAAATAGTAACACGTAACTGAACGAAGCAACAT
>BMAW01127359.1:20146-69294 GCA_019974015.1 Nephila pilipes | reverse complement strand
AAAAAAAAAAAAAAAAAAAAAAAAAAAAACGACGATGCACCAAGAAAGTGGTGTCCAATTGTAATAAATTTTCGTATGCAAAAACATTTGGATCGAACATGCAAATGATTAAAATTTGGTGTCGAATGAATGAATAGCGTTAGCTACAGGACATCGGAACTGCGCACTCAGCAGGTGTAAATAAGAGGCGATTTTCAGTCTGATAGTCAAATTTTCTGTTACATTGCGATTTATGATACCTTTCAACGACTGAAAAAAATGCCTTGCCGCAGGATTCGAGCTCATTACGAGTAACTGTCAGAGTTTTTAAGTTAAATATTTTTAAAGGCCTGAAAAAATATAGCTGAATATTTCATATGTTTACAAAATCATTTTCGAAAAAGACTGGAAAAAAGCAATTAAATATATGTCACATTTTTTTGGTATTATTTCTGATGCATTTTGTTACAACATAATCAATTAATAACTTAGATTTCAGAAGTATAGCTCAATATATTAACATTGTAGTGTGAATAAAATATTGCGATTAACTGGAAATTTTACAATTATTTATGTTGATGCATTACTTATGGCAGCGAAATGTTACTAAATAACCTTGTGATTTGTACAATCATAATTTTAAAATGTTTTCTTTCTCGAGGAACTTACTTTTAAAAACTAATTACATTTTCTTGCTTATTATTAATGAACAATGCATTCTAGATCCTGACCAGTAGGCATTAATAAGATTTATTTCCTTATTTTTAACATATAGAGTAAATAAACTGATTGAGGAATTTTAAGTAAAACTGATTACTTAAAAATAGTTTTTGATGGGTTTTATTTTTTAATATTCGGTTAAGTGATTTTCCAGGTTATTGAAACCAATTAAATTACACTATTTATATTCCAATCACTAAATAGAAAAACTACAACTTCAAATGCTAATTATTAAATTACTTAATTTTTTTAAGAAAGTAACGATATATCGTCGTCCTTTTGCTTTTTATTTTCCTTTCTTTCAAGTAATACGTATCATACCAAGAGCAATTTGATTTTTCTACATAGCAACACATTTCGAAAGCGAAAAAAATTTCATAGTTTCCATTATTTTCCTTTTCAGTCTAGGTATAAATAGATAAAATTATACATTTTTTTGGAAAAAAAATTAAATATTTATTTTAAAACACGGAAAAAAATGAAACAATAAATAAGTCACAAAGCGACAAAATTAACTTACTTTTCTCCTCGAATGTTATATGAAATTATTCTCTGATTATTGTTCAGTTTCAAATTTAAGAATATTGAGATAAATTTTAAAAAAAACTCAAGTAACATTTAAAAGGACTAAAGATCAAACTAAAATTTATTTAAAATTGGTTTGATTCTAAAAATTTAAATAGTCATTTATATGCAAATGTTTCTATACGGGGCAGATAAAAATCACACAAAGATTATTTTCTTTATATTTCATGACAGAAAATTTAATCATCACGTGATTTGAGGTGTTAGAAGTTATTATTATTCTAAGAAATATACTTTTACTAAATAATTATAATTTTCATATTTAAGAAAATTTAATCATTCCTCGTTAAGAAATCATTTCAAAAATTAAATTACTACTTAAAATTTATCACCAAAATCTAAGATTACCTTAACAATCATTATTGAACAAAATTTATGATTTATGTTTTTATATTTAAATGAACCATTGATTTAAATAGTAAATGGATTACAAATATATTTCATAAATAAAGCTTATATAAGTGACCTTTCTATTATTTAACCAAATTTAACATTTTTAAACTTACATTTGAAAATTACTGAAATTTTTTGTAAAACCTTTTTATGAATAAATGTTGATATTCCTTACCTTTTCAGGGAATAAAAGTTTTACAGTCGAACATTTTTTTGATTACACAAAAAATCAAAATAACCCAATCTAAGTGAGAGACCTCAGAATTATTCAATATTCCAATTTTAGTTTTAAGGAATTATTTGTGCCTGTATCATACACGCTGTTTCATCCAAGCATTATTTTCCTTCTCTTTGATATGTTCTTACTTTGAAGAAATACTCATCAGAGCTACCTATCGTAACAATTGAACAGCAGATTTTGGTACATTCGTTTAATTATTGAAAACAAAATTATAATTAAGGTAAGGAATAAAGTATTTTGAACATATTAGCTTCAGAAAATAAATAATTTTCCAATGAAAAAATTAATATCTTTAGAAAATAATTTGTTTCCAGTAAAGTTATAAATTTTTAAATATAATCCTCCAATACATTTTAATGCGTAACAGACATTTAATTATAATTTTGAACGAATGCTAAGAGATTATTTTAGAATCAAAGGCAAAATAGTAGTTATTAATAATTATCATGCTAATTATTTATTTAAAAAAAGATTTAGATTCTTTCACTCTTACCACAATTATTAATCTCTGAATTTACCATTTTTCAATCGGAAATTGTTGCATTTTCATAAATGTTCTTACTTGGCGTGTCAACTTAAAGTATTTTTAGAATTTGATTAAAGGCTAACATGGGATGAACTTAACTATCGATCACAGTAAATCTCCTATAAAGTTTTTCGTATAAAAATATCAACCAGGAAACTGAATTTAGAAGTAAATGCTAAGAAAAAAGTAAATAATAATAATAGAATCAAATAAAGAGAAGAATAACTTAATTTTCTTTTACTTACGGTAGCTTTTGCGTTTCATTTCCATACAGATTTTAAAAAAAAAACATTAATCTTTGGTTCAAAAATACATAACTCTTAATTTATGTTTACCTAAATTTACTAAAGTTTGAAAAAAGTTTATTCTGTGGTTAAAAGTTTTTTAGCTAGATCAGCACTAAAAAATCTTTGCCTATATTACTTATTGCAGGAAAAAGTGCACAAAATCACATATCATTTTTTTAAGAAAATAAGAATGTTAAGCACTCATTCATTATTTGCAAGAAAAATGTTTGAAACTATTGGACATATAACATATTTTCTTTTACAATAAAAAGTTAATCGTATATCACACACACTTAAACTGAAAATAAATAATAAGACTTATGATTTTAAAATAAAAAGATGAAATAAAAGAGAATAAATAAAAAGATGAAAGATGAGGTATCCAATTAATTTTTGCATTAATGTGTAGTTTTAATTAAATATGCAAGCTTGTGTAAATCTACGTATTATTTTTTTCTATTCTTAAACTACTTCGATATAAAGATAAAATTCAAAGTGATCTGATCCAAAATTACTCTAAATTTTTTTCAAAAAGTTACTACATAAACGAATTAATTCAATTTTAATCTCAGAGCATTTGTCTGAAAAATTTCCTATTTCTTTTCTAAAATCAAAAATATCTCAGAAAATGAACTTATCGTTTTTAAAATGATCGTTTCTTATCCGTTTAAAAATAATGAAAAAAAGGGAACTTTATTTCTTGTTCGTATTCGTAATATGAATTAAAAAGAAGCTTAAGAAAATATATCAGAAGATTAATTTGATTGATAAGCATTTTAAAGGTGAAAAAATTTATTTTTCTTAAATTACAGAGACCATTCTGTAGATTATTGAATTACTTTTTTATTATATGAATCCGGTGTAAGGAATTAATTTTTAAAGAAAACTTCAAATTGATAAATGAAGTTGAGGTCAGATATCATAATATATCTTCTTGAATAAAAAGAACTTGCATCACATGTGTGTGGATAGAAATTTCATCAATCAGTTTTTCTTTTTCCTCTTTAAATTCAAATAATCCTGGAGTTATACGTCTAGTTTTTAATTATTTCTTAAAAAAGAATAAATATTCTGATAAGGAAGAAATGGCGGAATCATTAAAGAATACACCTTAATCCAAGGAAAAAAAATTCAGTAAAATAAAGTTTCCAATACGAGAAAGAATGAAAGCCATCGAGCCTTAATAATTTAAATTTTCAGACGAAACCAATGATTTTATGAAATTGACGAGGTATTTCTATTTCATACTCTTAGCTACTAATATCAATTTCAGCTCTCTAATTTGTGACCTTCTATAAATAATAAAATATCAATTTATTGAAGTATATATATATATATGTATATTGACAATTAAATGATAGCAGATTTTAACTAAGAAAGAAAATTCAAACTTTTTGCTTAAAAATATAACTTTATTCAGTTAGGCATTGTCCATTTTTGTCGATGAACTTTTGTAATCTTTTAGGCAGAGTCATAATTCCCTGTGTTCATAAAACTTCTGATTTTTGACAGCAAAAACTGAATTAAATGTACTTTTACACCTCTAGAGCCAACAACAATTTTACCATTTAAGGAGTTCTACATACAACGAAAGAAATGGTAATCAAAAAGCTCAATATCAGGATTATATGATGGTTGTAACAAACATCCCAACCTAGCTACAATAATTTTTGCTGAGTGACGAAATATGTGTTTAATTCATGTTGTAAAACAACACGCTTACGGTTTGCTGATTCTGGCCGCTTTTCTTTAACTGTGTCGGTCAGTTTAGTGAATAGTTGAAAGTGACATTTGAATTAAGTGTTTGGATTTTTGGTAAAAATTCGAAGTGCAGAATTTCTTAATAATCTCACCAAATAGACAGCATAATCTTTTTGGATGATTCTCAGCTTTTGAAGATGTCCTGGCTGTTTCGTCCTGCTTCACTAATTTTTCTTTGATTAACGTTGTCGTAAACTATCCATTCATCGCCAGATATCAATCATTTCCAAAATTGATCATTTTCGCTGCGTTTCTGAAACGAATCGCTGATGATAATGTGTTGGCGTCAAATGAATTGTCTAAAGCTGATGACAGATCCATAACACAAATTTCTAGGCATAGCTAAAGTGTTAAAAATTTTTTTTGAATGTATGTATTGAGCTTATCTGAAAACTCACGTGTTGTGCTGTGATGATCTGAATTGATAATGGCCTTGATATGGTTCTCATCAACTGGAACTGGACGGCCAAATCATTAAGCATTTCTTTGTGAAAAAACACCACAACGAAATTTGGCAAACCAATTTTGACACTATCTTTCGTTCAAGGCTTGATTCATATCTTCGGCATATAACTTCTTATGTGCTTGCGATGAGTTATTGCCTTTTCGGAAGTAATATGGAAAAATATGTCTGAAATGCGCTTCCTACATTCTTGCATTTTACCAACAAATACTGTTCAGTCAAGGCGCGGCCATATCTAAACTGAATATCAACCTAAATAGATTAGGAGAACTTCTGTCAAATATCATATATAATGTCCATTATTCACATAAATTCATACTGTAATTTAAAATATTTAATATAGTAATAGAAAATATTAAGCTCTTATAAATAAAATGGTTCATTGACTTCCAAGCATGATTTATCTAGGTTAACATAAGAAAGGTATTTATAATGGGTTTACTTAACGAGGGTGTAATGTTATTGGAAATACATCTTCCATTCATTCTCTATAAGGTATCAATGATTACTACATTGCATGGACCAATAACGTTCTGGATAAGTAAGTTCCAAAATTTTTGCCCAAGGCATTAGTCGGGAAAAATTCTCTAATCATGGCTCTTCAGATAAAGTTTGATTCTTAAGAAATATTTTTCTAGGGAATTCAGATAATGTAAGATTATTCACTAAAATTATGTTACATTCTCTCCGCTTTCACCTTAAATGTATGCTGCTGGAAGTGCGCTGATTCCAACAACACCCTCTCGAAGAGAAGTAAAATGAATATTTGTGAAATTCGCATTTGAGCAAAACCTCTTGAATTATAATAGACCCAAAAAATATAAATGCCAAAATAAAGCTAAAGTAGTACGAATATGAGTAAGGAATTCATTAAGTCACAATTTTCACCAAGCGCTATAATACGATACAAAATAACTAAATGAGAAATACTGTCGATATAAATATTTGAATTTAACTTGAACACGGTGAAATAGTTATTTTTATTAATATTGTATATTCGCATTCACATTGAAGAATGGTTACTCTTATAGCAATAGTTATATTCAATTTCACAGAGTAGCATGGCCTCAGCTCAAGTATAATTCAAAATTCAATGTCCAATTACTCAAAATAGGAGTGTTTCAACTTCATGCTTGAAAAGTTTTAGGCAAAGACCATATAAAAATGCTTTAATGTTCATTAATAGAAATACTAATTGATGTAAAAATTTAATAATTTCCAGCATTTAAAACGACATACAGATTAATAACTTGTTATTCATTAATAGAACATAATCATTTACGTCAAAACTATAATAATTTTCCAAAATGATGTTGGAAGATTGGGAGCATATATTATTTAGACCTAAACAAAAATAAGGAATACCTAATAACATTCATTACACAAGATATCATACACTCAAAATAAGATATTTAATAAAATTCAAAAGTTACGTAATATGTACTCTCATAATGCTATACGTTGTAAGATTCAAAAATGAGTGAAACTTTATATATACACTCAACGTAACAAACTTGTACAATATTAAAATACGATGCTTCATACCCTTACAAGCAGATATCTAATCATATAAAAAGATTAGATAATTTATACTCTCAAAAATAAAATAATTCCATTAAAAAACTTTTAAAGGAAATTTTCATAAATAAAAATTAATTCTTAATTTATTTCTTCATTAATGAAATTGCATTTTTAAAATTACTTTTGATATATTAAATTGAATTTATCTTTAATTTTAAAATAATAATTTTAAAATTTTAATAATTAAATATACTATTTACTCTCTTTTGTACGCATTGTAAATTAAAATACAACTTAAAATTGTATAATGTCTTTTTTGCTATTTTTATTTATTTAGTCGGGTTCTTAAGTCACACAGATCGTAAATCCATGAGAAAATGTGGGTATTTTTATTATTATTGAATATTTCCATACGATTTTTTTCTGAAAGTAATTCGTATAATTTGAAAATAATATTAGCCTTAAGCTTCTGTTCCGAATTGGATTTCTTTTTAAGAAATTATTTTGAGTTTCTGACATATATTGCATTTTATGTTGTTATCTACTTATACAAAATCAATCAAATCTGGGTTTATTATGCTATTGGTTGGAACTATTAATGAAATTACTAAGTAAATGCTGAAATCAGGAAACCTTCATTAATTGTTAAATGTGTTTTCGTACTGTGGGATTAAATTTAACAATTTGCTTTCATACCTCTTCTCAAAAATATTTAGTTATATGAAAGATTATATAAATTAAAATATTACAAAATTTCTGATGCATATACAAGTTTTATTCCGTCGTCTGTTTTTAATTCGGTCTTCGAATTAATTATGTCTTTACATAAAAATTGCAAGAAGAGAAAAAAAATTGTAGGTGTTCCATTTAAGGAACTTCTATCAGACCTTCAATTAGAGATGTTTTATTAACTGAATGATGCTGAAAAATGGATCTTACCCAATTCTATGAAGTACATCAAAAAGTTCGAATTATTCCATAGTTTAGAAGAATAAATTTAATAAATTAAATCATATTCTGGAGGATTTATATAATTATTTAGGAATTTACTAATGATAAAAGGATTTTTTTGAAAATTTAGTATGTAAATTATTTAAGCTATTTTTAACAGATGTTCATCAGCAAATAATTTTAATGATTGGAAGTAGTAATTTCGTAATCAATTTGATGAACTTGGCAAAAAAAAAATAATTGTATTTCTTGCATTTTACAAATTATTAATACAAAAGTATATTTATACATAATGTCCGGGAACAACGTATAAAAACTTTGAAGAGAGGCAGAAAATATTGTTAGGAACAGCAATTATATAGGAAAGCATGTGTGGAAAAGTCGGTTTCCTGTAATAAAGAGACTCACTCACAAAAAGGTCAAAATACAGAATCAGTGTAAAACATCTTACACAACAACAGAGTACAATGTATGACTTATATGCATCACAGGAAATGTTCGAAATTACGCCTATTGATATGAATGCACTCATAACACCTACGCGACATGAATTGACGAGCCTTTTCGAAGATATCTGGCATTTCGCGGATCAAATAACAACGGTCTGCCAAGTCCATTCAGAATTTATGGGTGTGTCGTACACAGCTCTCTTCATGGCATGTCCTATCCAAATGATTTCGTACGCATCTTGTGTAATGAGATGGCATCTTATCATGTTGAAACCACATTCTGCATCGAACATGTGTGAGGGTATCGTTAACCATTTACGGAAGAACTTCTTGATGAAAAAAGTAATACTTAAGAGCATCAGTTCATGTGGTAAGATATATGGCCCAACTAAACTGTCCACAAAGATAAGCGTTTATACATTGACAATGAATCGTTGTTGGGCGGCTAGGGGTTGGATTTCATGGAAGCGTGTTGTTCGCATACTGAACACCCCTTCGCATAACAAAGTTACTTTATTACTCAACATAATAGAACTGGAATATTGTAGATAGGTTGTACTTTGGTGAAGAAAACACTGAACAAACGTAACACATTGTAGATGATCCTCCAGTTGCAGTAAATGAACTATCTGAAGATGAAAGGCTTCGCCCTATAGAACACGTCAGATAATTGATCGAAACGTTCCAGGAGCAAGTGTAAGCACCCCTACAGTGGTTCCGTAATTTCGATCCACAGGATGCAACAAACCCTCTCTCAATACAGTTGTTCGTGCTATTAGCGGCCGCTCAGTTTCCTGCATCGTTACTGAGAAGTACCTACGTACCTCTTATATACGCAAAGCTCTTATATACGCAAGCGAATATTTGATGATTTGGTAGGGGCTTCGTTGGATATCTTTCCCGATACAACCAGACAAGTGAACATTCATCTCTATTGTCTGGGCCATAGGCGAAGTAGAAATCCATCAACTCGACATTTATAATAACTTGATTCATGTTGACCGCATGTGGATGGAGTGTACAATGATGATTACACACGTGCCAACCTTGAGAGAGCTCTCGTACAGAGACAACTACTGATTTCCAACGTGCTTTCATATGCATTTGTGGTTCTTAAAGATGTTCTTTACAGAGTGTTTCAAAACTCTCCGGCAAAAACTTAAGAGAATATAGCATTTAAACAAGCAATTTTCACCGTACAAAAAGGTGGGGAGAGCAAGCGGTAAGACATCGATGGTACTGTAACGGAAAGCATAAAACGTGAGTTTTCTTACACATCTTCATTTCTAATTTGGATTTCGGGAGGTACGGCCTTTCCCTGATTATTATACATTGCCGAAAACTCACGCTTTGAAAAAATTATTTCGTCCAATGGCTTACCTCTTGCTCTCCTCCATCTATTGCACGGTGAAAATTGCTTTTTTAGATGTTTTCTATCCCCCTTAAATTTTTGCCCATGAGCTTCGAAACACCCTGTATCTCCCCTCCAAGTTTGTACATAAAAGTTCTGGGAAACCCTCTATAATACATTTATTAATAAATGGAAATGTTTTATTTGAGTATTTAATTCTGTAAGTGCATGTAAATATTATGAAAAAACTCCACCACCTAATAAAAATTAAAAATATTTTGTTGTTGAATGAGTAGAATTACCCATGTTAATGTCTTCGAGTTTGTAACAGGGATTGTATTTCAGAACGTCTAGAAAGCCAATTAATCTATTTTCATTTATTTAAAATAAATCACAAATAGTGAGAAAAATAAGTGTCATTTTATATTTTCAAATCAGATTTATGAGTAAAATTACTTTCTACTTAAGCCCTGGGCACTGGAATCGATTTCTAAATTGAAACAATTCGCTTGCTTAGCTCCATGAAATGTTCTCTAAACCTGTGTAAAGTCAGAACATTACATAAATCAAATTAAAATACCAGGACATAAACTGTAAACGTTCTCCAGTAGGTTTCAATGGAAGTAATGTGCTAAATAATGGATTTTCTTAGTAGAGAATCATTAATATTCAGCTTTGCTAATAGGATACGTGTTAAATGGCGAATAAAATTTCAGGGCATGTTAGAAGACATATCATAATGCTGTTGTGCTGCAGAATTATTCACAGAGATCTAGAGAATGTGTGTTAGAAACTGTAACACGTGTTAATATATTGAACAGAAATTTGATAAATTATTAAAGAAATTATATAAAAAATTATTTCGAAATTTTGTTTCTTTAATACAGTGATAATTTGATGACAATCTGGGAGCTGTTTTGAATTTCATGATTGAGTTTTGTTAATTGTAGGATCCTGTCATTAACGAAGTATATTTTTCTTGAATATAATCATGCTTTATATCTTAAGTATTTTCAGTAGGTTAAGATAGGAATGTTAGCTTAGGTATCGATCCCGTCTTCTGATTCTGGCTCAAAATTATAAAGAACAGAGACCAAGCCCGAATTGGTTGAGTGAGAATTTTCGTATTTATGAAAATACGAGGATGGTCTAGAAATTTCCAATCTCACAAAGATACAAGTCAATTTTTCAGTAAATTTATTTTTCTACATCATCTATTTGTAAGTCTGTACTGTTCTTCCAGCGATGCTCCAATCTATTTAAGCCATCTAAATAATATTCGGTGTCTTATTCTGCAAAATAATTGTTTAGGAAGGTGATAGACTTCTCATTTGACGAATATCTCTGTCATCTGAGTGCAATTTTTAGATTAGGGAAGTTGCTTGGGGATAGATCTGGGGCGTAAAGAGGGTGGTTAAACAATTCAAACCATAATTTACAGATATTCGCTATGGCAACCGCTGAGTTTTGACACGGTGCATTACCTCGGTGAAACAGAATCCCCCTGCATATGTGGCTATTTTCCCTCAACTTCAGTCTTCTGCTGGTCAAGAAATGATGCGTATTATGCTTTTATGATGGGTTTTTGCTGTTAGAGGGTATTTGATTACGATAACTCATGACTATCCCAAAAAACATTAGCATCACTTTCCCAGCCGAAAAAACAGTTTTTGATCTTTTTAGAGTCGATTTCTCTCTTGCAGCCCACTGTTATGACTGCAGTTTTGTTTAGGGTGTGTAATGGTTTATCCAAATTTCATCAACAGTAATTAATCGGCGCCCAAACTCTGATTTGTTGCTCCTAAAGTGCGCCAGAAGAGAGTTAGAAATAGTCATTTGAACACGCTTTTGGTCTAACTTGGGCAAAAGTGGCAAAAAGGTAAATCAGACAGCTTTCTTATGCTTAAATCTTTATTCAATATATGACGAACACGTTCTTTGGGACTTATTCATAGCCCTTTTTCTCTCTCTCATTTTAATTCGATGGTCGTCTAGCAACCACTTCGTGACCTTTAATGATGTTATCGTCAATAGTTGCAATTTTTGTACGTCCCAAACGTTCATGGTATCCCAATCTGGAACGGCAACGTTTAACTTCAGCTGCCCAAAATTTCACAGTGGTAAATGATAGTGCAGAGTCCCGTACACAACATCCAACTAATGTTTGATTTGTGTAAGTGTATTGCCTTTCAAAAGCAAACTTAATGACTGCTCTATACTCGATTTTTTCCATTTTCACAAAAACACTCACATCGATTCGCTTAAATGTTTGTCAAATAACAATTGCACCTCTAAAATGGCTAAAATTTTGGTGAGTACCTATCAAAAAATGCGTAACCGTACTCTTTAACCTTTATTGACGAGTGAATCCGTCTTCTCGTTAAGGTCGCAAACTTTTCAGACCCTTAAAGGAGTGTCTATGACTTATGTATCTTAATGTTTATTTTTATATTCTTTAATATATTTCTTTCAAATATAAATAGACTAATAGGGTAATTAGATGCATAAATATATGCCCTACTTCACTTGACTCGATCAGAAAGTTGCAAATGATTCAGGAAAGATCAACATTTTAAATATCAATATTTATTTCTCATACTAAAGTTGTTATAGTGAAATGAGAATATTATGGCATTAGAGTCAGAAAATGGTGCAAGAGCCAAAGAGTAGTAAATCTCTGCATAAGTGAAAGGGATATTGTTACGTTTCACATAGTTATGAAGTTAGCATTGAAACATGTTGATGAAGTATAACTATAGAGTATCATCGAAGATAATTATAATTAGAATTCGAGTCTCCAGAAAAGGATTGCGGAAAAACTGTGCTGAGTTAAGGAGTGAAAAATGTGAATTATCTGGTGAGATATGTCTTCGACTATTTCATGATGATCTCAGCAAATTTGAGTTATCAAAGGAGAGAAGAGAATCTATACAGGAAAGGAATAGGGCGGTAAACGGAATCATCGTTACGATAGCTGTAGTGCTCGTGTGATGCCTGCACGGTTATAGATATGAATAACAGGTGTTCACGCAGAATACTTGCAGTTTGCATTAATTGCGTGCATGCTGAAATTAGTTGTTCTGAAGTGCCGTCACGAAGGTAAAGTGAGAATGTGCAATTGGTCTTTAGTCACTTAAGGACATAGTGAGAAAATAACAAGTGATTTTATGGAAGGTCGACCCAAAATTAAAAGAAATATTTTCTTATTATTTTGCGTTTCAATTGTCACTTCTGTTACAGTAATATGAAAATTTTTGAATCAACGAAGTTCTAAAACGACTTAAAACAATTTTTTCTGTTTAATATTTGTTAAGTGTTTTTAAAATCATGATTGATAACATGCTTGCCAAACATTTTTATGATGAGTGTAAACAGTATTTCTCCATCTGATGTAATATTGGAATTGCTTATAAAATCACTTCCATTTAAGTAGTTTCAAACTTTTAAATTTATTGCTTTTATAATTATTGCTTGAAATAAATAATAATAATAAAGTTAGATTGTGGCTTGAATTTCTGTAGCCATATGGAAATAAATGAACTAATCTTTCTAAAAACTGTAATTTGAAGGAGATATATTTGCATTGCAAAATTTTTCTAAAACTTCTTTGCTCAGTTATTACAAAGCGTTCTAAAATTCTGATCACAATACATTTTTCGATAAGATTCATACTTATAGATAATTATTTTAATTTATAGTTCAGAATGTTTTGTTATTTTCAAATATATTTCAATCACAATCTATGGGAATTTAATACATAGAATTTTCTACAATGATTTAAATGATGTTTTATGATTTGAACCTAATTTACATCTTTAAAATTGAAATTAGATAAATCATGATATTAATTCCAATAAAACTGATATATTTGTTAAAAACATTTTAAAGGCAAAACATTGAAAAATTTATTTTTATTTCCTGATTATAAAATCTGCTTAAGTCGATGTGAAACCTTTTTTCGTATACTCTGTACACTTATCAATCTTTGATGATTGCAAATGCTTCTCTCAAACTAGAAAAACCGAATATTCTTAATGTCTATTGAAATATATAACTTTATTTTTTAATTAATTTTAGTTTTAAAATCGCCATTTTAAAAAATTAGTTAAAAAGCTTAAAGTTCCAAGATTGTAAACATAACTAAAAGAATAAGGATTTTAAAACATGGACGTCTACTGAAGTAGTACAACAGTACAATTTTTTTTCCGTATTCATGCACGAATATTTTCTGATTATAGTTGAAATAATATTTGCAATGAATAGAATATAAATCAAATCAAATATTTAACCTAATTGGTGCCTTTGTTAGGAAAAATGAAGTTATTATTATTCATATAGAGCATTGTTTTATTTTATCTCGATGTAACTCAATGTGCAGACTGCATTGGAGTCAAATAATAATTAACTATCTTTCTGGTATTGACTCAAAAGCATTTATTTCATAAAATAATTTTTAAAGTACTTATTTGAAAATCTATGATTAATAGAAAGTCATGGATCAGATAATAAAACAAATAGGTGGTAAAGATTTGGAGTCTTAAAATAACTGTAGTGTGATTTGTATTTAATATTGGTGCATTCCCTCTTATCTCATGCCACAAAACATAAAATGTGTTTGTCTATATTTTTTTATTTACATCACCCACACGTCTCTGAGAGGAAATGTCAACAGAAGGATATTGAATATTTGAGTTCTTTTGTATTATAAGACAATATTTTATTTTCTGTGGGATCGAAAGATGAAAATGCCTCATGCAAATGCTGATTTTAAAATCTACATGAAAGCTTACATTTGAAAGATGAATTTTTCATTGTGTTTATAGCAATAAATCATAGGAATGATATTAAATGCTTGAAATTTATAAGATCATTATATTATTTTGAGAATGTATTTTGGTTTATTTTTAATACCGTTACTTGGTATATTTTTCAAATATTTTGAAACTGGATTATTATTTTTTTAAAAAAAACAAGAGGCTGAATATGAAAGTATTTTTAATGAACTTTTCCCAGATTAAGTTTGGTAGAAGAAGCTGTTATCCAAGTAATTTGTAAAAAGAATTTGAGGTAAGAGTATGCTTTCGAAGAAAGTTTTTGAATTAACTTGAATTTCACCTACAAATGCATATTTTAATAACTTATGGGGCTTCAAAATTCAAAAAACATCCAAGAAAAATTTTGTTAATGTATAGCTTAGTATCAAAAGGGCATTTTATACTAATATAAGCAAAACTTATGACTCTCTACAAAACATGGTAATTCAATATTGACAATTTGTAAATTGAATTGTACAGAATATATCCTTATGTACAAAATATCTGTTACTTTGATTATAGAACTCTCTCTTACTAGAAAGTTATGATAGTTCGAGTTCTGAACATTGATATTTTGTTTAAAAAATCATTGTAATTTTCGCATTTTTCAATCTTCTTCTATACTCAATATAATATATATATATACAATTTCTGGTTCATTTATGCATATCATTTTGAGGTATTGTGCTTTTCAGTAATGAAAAAGGTAAAAAGGAATTTGTTTATAGATTCTATCCGTCCAGAAAAATTCGTGATCAAGTAATATTAAAACAGCTATAACATTCAGTACCTTAATGAGATAGAAACAAATTTCAAAACGATTTTTAAAGATAAAAGATTAAATTTTAATATGAGATGAAAAATAAAAAATAAATATTTAGACCAAAATTGTGATTTGAAGAGGTACATTCTCATTAAAATCTTAAAAAAATAATGTTTTGCAAATAGCTGGGTTCATCGATGTATACAATGATTTTTAGAATTCAAATTCATAATTGGAGAAATTTTCCAGTAAGGAATCTGAAAGAGTACGGTCACTCTTATTTCAAAATTAAATAGTGATGGCTGCGATAAAAGTTGAAAAAATTGAAAACTTGTGGCTATTAGTACTATAGTTCGTGTTTGAGTTTTAAATAAGAGTTTTGGTTTTAATTTTTAAAATCTTAAATTTTGCAGTACATTTTTTTTGCAGGTAATATGGCTAGATAAGATCATGCGCACACTTTCTTGATAAATATATTTCCACTAATTTTTATTTCATTTAAGCAGCAGGAGAAATTATGAAAGACGCAGTTTAATTTTTCCCCCCAATAACATAACTTTATTTTTATTTAGCATGAGTAGATTGTAAATCAGAAAATAAGCCAAGTTCATATTCTCTCGACTCTAGTTTCCCATATCCCTATTTCTGATAATATGTTAGCCAGTCAATAAAAAAGGTGCAAAATATGTATATGACGAGAAAGAAAATAATAAGCTTAATATTAAATAGAATAAATTTACGAAACAACAAAAAGAAATTTGTAAGAAGGTCTGATATTCACTAGTGGAAATCATACAGTCATCAGTAGGCGTATTTCCTGTATCCGATACAAAACCGGTTCTGAAAAGTCATACAAATAATGGCAAGTTTGTCCCCTGATAACGAATTTTGGTAAATCTTGCGTGGTATATTATTATAATTTCTTCATAAGTTTCTTTTGTAGTAAGATGATTAATCGTCTACCTTTAAAGAGGACAGTCCTTCTTTTGTATGTTCCTTCAAAAGTGTCCTCCTTTCTGTCCTCCTTTCCGATATTTTAAGACTAATCTGATAATCTTTCTATACAGAGATGCCGTGCCAAACCATTACACAAATATTAAATACAAACATTTTTTAGGATATTCAAAAGTTAGATGGCTTGATCTAACACCTGATATAGAGCGTGTTTCACAATTATTTGAGTCTCTCCATTCGTATTTTTTAAGTTTAAACAAATATCTAAAAATTCTTCAATCATTTTTTCAATTATGAATTATTGGAGGTATTAATGTAATTTGTACATAATCAGGCATCAATTTTCCTTAAAACGATTCAAAAGATTGAAGAAGAACATTTTTCAACTACAGAAGTTTGTCTTATTTTGAAAGATTTTGTCCTTCAATATAGAATACGACTTGAAGAAAAATTTATTCCCTTAATGATAAAAAGAAAATTATCAAGCTTAGAGGAATCAAATCCGAGAAAAACGGAAAATTTTACCAAACATGTTTCCAATATGTAGAAGAATCGTCTGAAACAAATATCACAGGAAATAACAATTTTCAATAGTGTTTTTTGACTTCATTGCAAGCAAATTGGGCAGATATTGAAAATTGTGTTACGTTTTGTTCAAAAATATGCCTGATATTAAAATTGATGACTATTGTCTGTTTGAAGAAATTAGAAAACTGAATGTATATTTAAATTCTAATAAATTAGAACAATGGGGAAATCCATACGTTGAAATAGATCAAAGATGGGTCGAAATATTTAATCATTTCAAAAATAAACACATTCATATGAAAATTTAGTTATTCTTGTTGAATTTACGCTGTGATGCCCCTTGAACTAATGCAGGAGTTAAAAGAGTTTTTCAGTTAGTAATGATTTCTTAGACAAGTGAGAAATCAAGATGGATTGTTAATTCTCTGGCTGCAACACTTACCGAAAAATTCAATAAGAAGGATTTCCGAAATTTCGTATATATCGTTAAAAAATTATTACAAAAATATTCATTCAATGAAAAAATACTCGTTTGATTAAATAATTAAAAGGAATTTAAAAATAATTAGTTTACTTTTGTTTGAATTAATAAAATATTTAATTTATTTATTCTGTACTTTTTTCTTAAATTTTTTCGTCCTCCTTATCATTGTAAAAAAATGGTTACCTTATTTATAGTAGTAAAGTTACAAGTTGGTGAAATTTGAAATCAACTCTAGAATCCCCTAATGACCGTATTATCTGCGATTACTTTATTGCCCTCAGGTATCTTATGTACAGGTATACAAAACTTTTTGTGCAAAAATAAGGAATTATCTTAAAATAAGTGGCATAAATGCTAATGATAAAAAGAGAGAACTTTATTATTATTTGTTACAAATTTAAAGTTGTCTCTTGAAATGCATAATTTTGAATTACGTGTTACATTTATCTTTTTATCATGTGTCAATCTTTTAAAAGGAAACCAGATTGGTTATATTCATTTTTAAGTTAGATATTTGTTTGTATGAGTATGTAGAAAAAAGCTTTAATTTTTTATGTATTTCAGAAGAAAAGAAATTGTTAACAACAAAACACGTTTAAAATATAAATGATAAACTATTTCAAAAATAATATAAATGAAAAAGTTCCTCCGGAAAGTAAAGTAAATGACCCAGAAGAAATGAATTCCTTTCATTTACTTCAGTTTTCATTACTTTCTCCTGAGAAGTTTCTACCGAATTCGGAATTCAATAAAATCTCGCCATGGGTATGAAATAGTACATATATCGCTGGCAAAATATCGATACTTTAAGTATAGAAAATCTATTCAGAAAAGTTAGATGTTTGCATTTATTTCTAGCGTAAGTTGTAAGAAAGTATCATTCAAAAAATGAAGTTTTCTAGTCAACTCCAAAGCTTTACCCCTAGGCGAAAGTTCCTTCCTTCATTTCGCTCAAATACTTCTTTTTTCCATTCCTTTTGGATAAAATTTTAATATTTTCCTACTTTCGAGAATAGGCACATATCACCTAAAGAACTCTACGTTCAGAGATTTTGAAACAAGAAAATGCAACTAATGCTTCGATGTTGGGAAACAAAAAAAAAAAAAAAAAAAAAAAAAAACCCTATTTTTTATGGAAAGGAAAGTGAAACTTCATTTTTTTTTGTACTAGAGGAAGGGACACTTTAAGGTGAGGTAAGGATCATGACCCTTCAGTTTTTTTAAAACTGACGTGAATGAAATTGAAAACGATAAATCATTAAAAAGAAATATCACATTTTTACGTGTATTGTTTTTACTCTATGTTTGAAAGGTTGTAGGTATTATTTTTGTTCTTGTTAAGTAATATGTATAATGTTATAAAAATTACTTTTTTGTTTATGGTTCTCTACACCTCGCAATAAATGTATCTGTGCATAAAAAATCTAAGATTCTATTTTTGTTACATTTATACCTTCTAAAGTTGTTATTAAAATATCAAAAAAGAAATGTTCTTGCAGCTAAAAGAAAGAAGAAATGTCAATTTAATATTATTAAAGAGTCCATTTTGTTAAGTACTGCGATACAAAATAGTATGTTTCAGAATAGGTTGTAACGAAAACCTTTTGCAAGACTTTTTATAAAAAAAGTAATTATAACATTTGTGAAAATATTGTTAGACATTCAATAATAAGATTTCAAATAATAAATCTGAAAAAAGTGTATGATTAACCTAAAATAAAGTTCGACCCAAACTAAATAACACGCATTTTATAGATAGTTTCCAAACATACATTCAATATTCTTCAACGAAAACTTTAAATTTCAAACCATTTGCTTATATAAATAATTATATACTAAAGAATGCAACGGCTTATAATTGAAAATTTATGTACCCTTTATTTGAATGATCTCTCGAATTAAATTTCAACATAAGGAGGTTCAAGATAAAAATAATTTCTTTTACGTAAGATGTGGTCCACAAGATTGAAGAAAATTGTTATGAATCTTAAACTCTTCAGCTGAATATCACTTTTTTTTTTAGAAAAATATTTTGTTTACCTCGATCAGTTTTTTTTTTTTTTTTGTTATATGTTCCTTAAACTCTTAGTCATTAAGAACGAAATGCTTGACACGTATTAAATGTATGGAGGAATTCCTTTTCTGTTCAGTTCTTGAATTTGTTTTAGAAAAGACCGAACTGGCTGATAAGGCTTATCGTAGAGTTGCAATGAAACGTGCTATTGTAAATCAATGTTATTCTTGCTTTCAAATTGGTCAAATGCTAAGAAACATGGCGCTGTAGATAGAATCAATAAGGGACTAAGAAGAACAAATGTTTTCAGTTTGCATTTGTCATCTTTATAAGGGCCCAGCATCTGAATGGGGGGGGGCACTAGGTACACATCTCAGTCATCTCTTGTTCACATATCTTCTACTTTAGGCAATTGCAGTCACGTTTCCTAGATATTAAGGTTGCTTAGGTCTCGTGTCACTGTTTCTTAACAAGAAAATACACATCTGTATGTTTCTCGAGCTGTTCCAACCTTCAACAATACGGGAGCATTTGACTCTTGTCATGTCCCTAACCATCCCCACATCGGAGACCGCGAGAACATCCTATACAGAAAATCTGATTGTTTTGCCGAGATCTGATCATGGCACGCCACTACTCATCAACTACTCATGTACTCTTAACAGCCATCCAAACTAAGTTCATCTCGATGTCCAGATACAACTGAGTAAAGTTGCTACTGCTGCCAGAGGAGGTAACTGTGGGTACAGAATTATATACAGACCTGAGTCTCCTGCTATTAAATCCAACAGACCTGAACTTCCTGTTATGTTGGACACATACAATAAATATTTCTGCAATTCGCTCTCCTTTCAGGTGAAATTTTTAATAACCATTATTTACTATATATATATATATATATATATATATATATATATATATTAAAAATACAATCATTATCTAAAAATATTTTAAAATTAAATATATTTAGAAAGCCCAAAAAAGCTTTCAAGATATTATTTTATATTTGTGAAAAATATGTACATTGTAATAGTAAACAAAAAAAATCATGCTTGAAAAACCAATGAATGTCTTTTATGTTATCAAAAGAAAATTTTAGTTAGAAAGCCATTTTTTTTTTCAATTTTAAAACAACTAAGGAAATATTTAAAGGTTGATAATTTATAAAACAATTTATACATTAAGGATAAAAGATGTAAATATTTTTGAAAGGTAGAATAAATCATGTGATTGAAATACGTTAATGGAAAATTATATTTATTCTTTTTCCAATACCTTTTTATACTTTCTTCCGAATTTACATACCCATATCTCCCCACTTTCAATATAAACTAAGTATTCTTTAAATGAAATTTAATAAACGATTCATAAAAATAGTTATTTTAACTTTTAATAATACTGAAAAATTAATGTTTTGGTATTTTTTCCATTGTACATCTTTTTATGAATTTTGAGTAACTTCTAAAGCAAATATAATAAATTTCAAATTAGTATCTAATTTTTCAGACTCATGATTTTAGTAATAGAATAAGAGAAGTAAGCATACAATCTTATTTTCTGTATCAAACGAGGAACATACATATTTTTATGAAAAACGAAAGATGTACACAGAGGAATTCTAATTAATTTATTAAATTAATAGTTCAGAGAGAAATGTGTAAAAAAAATCAATAGAATCACAGAAATAAATTAACAAACTTTGTGTCGATCCTTCACTGTTAATTAAATTTTATTTGATTATCACTTTGTTATATAAAAAGTAAAGTTTGCGCAACGTAATCAAACTGCTAGTTTTCTCAGTAGCATTTACTATTTTTTTTCGTTATATCCAAAAGTAAGTTTTTTTAAAAATTACTATTATGAATAAAAAGCTATCTTCGGATATTAATTATGCACACTTGTCCACGTGTTCATTTTCGTTCTCTTGAAATTTTTTTGTGTCTGAAATATTTAACAAGAAGTCAGATCCTTCAACTATTTAACTAAAAATATTATTTATATGCTCTTATATTTGCTTTGAAAAATTTATATATATTTTAAGAAAGCATATATCTCCATAAAAAATATTTTAATTCTCATAAAATTGCATTTCCTCTTAATTTATCTTGTTACTTTTCGATATCTAATATTGCTATTCAAAATAAAGCTTGTTTAAATTCTTATTCTTTTTGAATTGATAAAATCTTCTTAAAATATTTAAACTCCCGAGAGCTTAGGGCTTGTTAATAAGCAATATAACTTTGGGAAAAGTTGTTCTGATTTTATAAATAACATCTACTTTTCTGGATCATGTAATTATTTTTATAGATGTAAGATATGTTTCTAAAGAAATCCTTACCGGAAAACCTTCTTTTTATGTAAAATATATTATATTATTTAGTCACTGCAAATATAAACAAAATAATATTACTTAAAAAAGAGCACAAAAATTTAACTAATTAAAATTACTAAGGAGGTTCAATAAGTTAAGAATAAGAATGGGGTAACTTATATTAGTATTGTTGGTTTTATGGTCATTTTTCCTTTTTCCAAGAAATCAAGGAGCTTGACCCCCTCACATCTCAAAAAATTGTCGCCATGATTTTTTTGGCAGATGAAAGTATCTTTTTTTGGAAAATTTTTTTTGGAGGCAGACAATTAATTATATCACGGCTTGGTTTCCTGTGTGTAATGGTGAATCCAGGTTTCTTCAGCAGGGAACTCTCAAAGCAAATTGAGGACAATAACTCTTGCAGCACAAACCAAAATTAAGCTACAAACCAGTGTAATATTTCTTTTGGCAGCACTTAACAGAATATAGAACACACTTGCTGTAATAGAGATATCCGTCTTCAAACTCAGGTGCTTTTCGGACCAACTTCAGAAGACTGATATTCCAAAAAATACACTATTGAGGAGAACGTTTTTACAAGTTTAATGTTGTCCTGGAATTATTGAAGTAATAACACTAATCAAAATCTTTACATTATTTTAATCTCCTATTGAAAGCAGAAATATATGTTTTTAATTTATTATACTTAAATATGAGATGTGGCTATTAAGTAACGAGATTGATGCTGCTACAGAAGAAGTACACATGAACCAAACGCCAGCGACCGACAGTTGCTTAGCGTGAAGCTTTCTTTATCGGATGCTGTGCATCTCGTTTTTCTAAACAAATCCATACACTCATAACCTTCTTTCACATTAGAGTTGTTTTTCTTTTGATTCACCGGAAAAATGATAAGAGAACAATAAATTGCTCTAACAATTTAACATAAAACTTTAAATTACTGAAGCTTACAATTTATTAATATAAGTGTATGGTAATGAATACTTATCACGTGCATGCATTTTGGGTGGTTTAAGCATTTCAAGATAGCCGAGAAGACGTTGAAGATTATTCACATCCGGCTCTCCCACCCATGTCAAAAACAGACGACAAAATTTATAAAAAATCTGTAATCTTGTTCGATGTGACCTTCGGTTAAATATTTGTGGGTTTGCTGAGACTATAGAAATTGACATAGAACCCGTACGGCAAATTTCTCCACCAAGACAATACGCCAGCTCACTCCTCATTCCCTGTAAGAGGTTTCTAGCCAAGTACAGCATCCCAGTGATAGATCACCCGCCTTATTCACCGGATCTTGAGCCATGCGACTTCTATGTGTTTTCTAAGGCGAAATCTGAATTAAAAGGAACAATATTTGAGTCTGTTGAAGCTGTGGAAAAGAAAACGGCACAATTCATGAAGAAGCTAAAAGAAGAAGACACTCAACATTGTTTTGGACACTTGAAGATTCTCTTTTAGTGTTGTAGGGATAGAGGAGGGGTGTATATTGAATCTGATAATAATTAAATATGTATGATATCAAAATAAAATGCTTTACACTGTCATTCTCATTATTTAAAAACCACACCTTGAATGTTTTATTTATTAATAGTAATTATTTTGCGCATCACAATTTCTTTAAAAACATAAACGCGTTTAGTATCAAAATACTTTTTTTAACAGAAGGCATTGTATTGGTTTTTTTGCATTCATCGTGCGTTATTCATAATTTACTCTACAAAATTCTATATACAAATAGGTGCTAACTTCTTGGAGGTCCTTAACCCTAACTAGCTATATCTGTAATTTTCACGTTATTGTAGGAAAAAAAAGTTAAATATCGGTTAACGTAGAGAAGAGTCGAAAATTGTAAAATATCACTCGTGTTTACCAAGACAATAAACTTGCTGGCAGAAGAGAAAAATCACTCTGACATTTTAGACATTTAAATCTACTTATCAAAGAAGTAAAAAATCCTTGAAGCGTTTTGAGGTAAATGTTGTTTAAGTGGTCGTATATATGATTCTTCCTATCTAAACAAACTGTACGAAAGTTTGTTCACAATTTGGATTATTATGATTAAGTTAGAGTGAAGATTTCTAAGAGGTGAATGCTTCTGTTTTGATTTTAGAAATATACCTTTTTTCTGAATCATGATGCCTTTTTTTTCTGAATAAAAAATATTTTTTATAAGTGGTGTTAAATCTAGATGGATGTAAATGATGCTGTTATATATTCCTCATTAATTCAGGGAAGGACACTTTTCAAAATAATTGATTTAAATTAGAGATTAATTTTTAGAGTTGCTTAAAATGAGTTCTTTTCAACGGTCGGAAGAACGCAAAAAACAGAAAACTTATGGAATGCATTAATATCATTATGGAGGCTTTTTTCTACCCAGTATTTACAAGTTGTATAAGTTATCCTAAAAAATTGAATTCTTATCTTTTTTTAACTAAATTCTTATCTTTTTTTAACTAAATTCTTATCTTTTTTTAACTAAATTCTTATCTTTTTTTAACTAAATTCTTATCTTAAAACTTTGTTCGGCTCAGTTATGAAAAGTAACAAATTAGAGTTGATCTCAAAATATTTTATATACATTCTTTTCAATTAGCATAATATATGTTTGGTGTAGAGAAAAATGATTTATTACTCATTAAATTCCGTTATTTCTTAAAATTATGACTTTTGAATGGTAAAACTTTATAATGCGTCAAATTTTCATTACAGAAATAAAAAAAAAATCTATAGAAAAGAATGTTTGCCAGACTTTTCGGGAAACAGGGTAATTCCATTTTCAACTTTTAAATAATTATTTCACTAAGACTTGCTGTTATTTATATTTTTAGAGAGTCTAGACTCTTAAGAATTTGATAACTTAAAAATAAGTTAGGAGGATATTAAGAATTTTCTTAAAGTATTTACTGTCTGTATACCATGCTGTCTCTTTTTGTAAGAAACTCTTATAATTAAACTGCATGAAAAAAATTAGACATTTGACAAAAAGGAATATTTCTTCAACTTAGCCATAATGTTAGTTAAGATATTTATTTATTCTTTCAAGACTTTTAAATTATTTGAGAGACCAGTGTTTTAGACCATGAAAGAACTCATACCATATATTCTTCTTTGAAGTTAACGTTGCCTCCAACTATTCTTCTATAGAAGATAATTCCTTCTCCATTAGAAACTAACTTTCAGAAATATTCGCAGAATAGTTAGTAAAAGAATTAAAGATCTCTCAAAGGTACTTAAATTTTCTCTCTACGTTGTTTTCTCTCCAAAATAGTAATTTTTTAATAATTCTCTGCTACAACGCTCAACGCTTTTTAAAAGCACCCAGAAAGAAATTATGAGTACGAAAGAGAGAAACTAAGAAGTAAGAAGCTATTAAATAAACTGCACATATTTTTTTCGTTATTACGCTTGTTTATATTATAACTTACATATATGTTTACTAACGTATATTACTGAATTATTAATGGTTATTGTTTGTGCTTATATAGCACGAAACACGTTGTGAACTACTTCTATAACTTTGGCATTAGGTTCTTTATTTGCTGGATTAATCAAGGTATAAAATAAACATGAGAAATAATTTAGCTGGTTTGAGTTAAAGTCATTAGTATAATTTTTGTTTATTAAGAAACGTCCTTACTTAATAAGCAATCGAAAAATCTCCTTAGAATCTTGAGAAAGGTCATCTTGAATTATTTTTTTTACTAATTTAGAATAGTAATACTGTGAGGTCATCTCTTACTTCTTATGCTGCTGTATTTAATTTTATTCTGTTTCTTCCAGCTAGTCCATATGTTTATTAATCGAGGTAGTTTGTACAAATATACCAAGAACTATTGTGAATTGCATTTTCAAGTTATATATAATATAATTTTTACAAGTTGTATAAAAGGGTGATAAATATAGAATAATTGATATTTATAGAGTGAACATAAATTATAGTTAAAATTGTTCTTAATATAACTGATAAGGATGACAATAATAATCATAAAACACAGATTTTATACATTTGAGAGTCACTCATCTGTTTGTTGCGAAATTAACATTATATCCTTCAAGAGGCTGAATTACTTAAAGTGATCATATTACTCTCAAATACCTTATTGTTCTAATAAAAAACATACATAAAGTGCAAAACTACAAAAAATATTACTTTTATCAGATTGTTTTACTTTTAACAAAGAAAAATATATACTAATATGAACATTTGAAAAATTTCAATTTTACCCCAATTAAAGAAACAATATCCTATTGAATTTCCATTAAAATGTTTGACATAAAGTGTTTGTCTTTGTTCCTTTCAGCAGAGTTTGCTCTAAATTGAGAAACTTAGCCTCTAGGCGCTACATGAATTGTTCATAATTTCTTGGAAGCTAGTTTAAGACTGAGTGTGACGCATAAATCAAATTAAAATTTCCCTGCATAAGCTTTAAAAGTCGTCTGGTAACACTACTTGAGAGTAAAGTGCTATTTAATGCACTTTCTCGGGAAACTGTCATAAATATTCACAGTATTTAATAGGATGTAAGTTAAATCCTGAGAAAGATGTCAAGAACTGTTAGCAGAGGATTCTGTAGCAGGAAGCTTAGACTATATCTGAAATGGATATAAATTCAAATTTCTTTTTTTAAACTGTGTATTGAATTACATTTTCCAATTTTAGAAAGGCCGTATTTACGATACTAAGATAAACATTTTTGCTTTCCGCAGAAACTTTCATTGAAGAAATTTGATTTAAGGTTACACCTTTTTAGTCTTATGGTATGACAGAACTCTAACTTTATAATCGCTAGTCATAAAATTTAAAATTAATGATGATACAGATCACATGCTTTTAACAAAATATTTGCAGTGATAGAACAAATACTAATTTTCCAAATGTTAGTCTTTCAATTTCCTTATATGGAAATCAAAGCTATTTAAGCCTAAAAAAATTAATGAAAATAATTTTGTATTACGAATTTTGTACCTGAAAGCCCATGAAGAAGGAAAAATAAATTTTCACGACACCGATTTGAAAATAAGCTCTCCAATAAATATTTTTTGCTTGTAATCATTTACATAACATGTAAATTTATTAAATTATTTATTTTTAATTTCTGGAAAAATTCAGTAATTATTACTAAAATATGGTAACTGATTTTTCAGGTACTGAGACTGAATAAGTTAAAATAAATTATCCAGAGCTTGAAACATTTGAATTAATTAATTACATGGAGATGCACTTTAACGATCTCTCACTTCAGAAGTTTGAGTTAAGATTTGATCATTCGTTCTTTTAATAAGCCTTGAAAAGATGTACAACTATATAATAATTTTTCCTACTTAATTATTCGTCATTTTTTATGTTAAGATTCATGGTTTTTTTTGAAAATTCCTTTTTTTATGTTGTAATATGCAATAAAAATACGCAGACTGTTTAAAATATGTATAGAAAAATATATAGTGTGATCAAATTAAAGCTATAAATTGCTTTTATTGTCAATTAGATCATGAATTGATTATAGTCTGATAAAATGAAGACATACTTATATGTCATAATATAATAATCAAAAATTATTGTTTCTGTATTACATGTATACTAATATTAGTATGCACTATATATTTTACAACAGATATACTTCATTTCAATCACATATATTTATGCAGTTTAACCGTGCTTTATGTAATTATGCTTCCTTACTTTAGATAAATTATAATAATTGGTCAAATGATACCACCACTTAATTAAATACGTCAGTCAACTTGAATAGTACATTCAATAAGATTTGACCATGCAATACACATTAATTTAAAATAAATTTATAGAATTCGGGTTTAATTTACTGAAATTAAATTATGATACAAAATGTATAAATGATGAGTCAAAAGTGTTAGTTATGTGAAAAGGAGTAATTGTGACTTGATTGTTAGATTCATAATTAATGGAAGTCCTTTGAGAATTGAAGCTGATACATGTTATGCCTATCGAGGGTCCAAGTCTTTATGTTGATATGGCAGAGATATCCAGAGTGGGGGAAGCAAATTTGGTGTCGATTCCGACGTCTGATAGAGATTTGAAACTATTAGACATGCTAATTGTCGGAACTTTGAATCGGGGGAAAATAGGCAACCGGAATTGTTTAATAGACAAAATTAGGTAAAAAAAAATTACAGCCACCTCTTTATTATCTGATTACTTTATTGCAAAATATGTATTACGTCTTCCAAGTTTATATTTGTCTACTAGTAATTCCGAAATAGAATTTACTAGTAGTGTCGAAATTTTGTGAGTTAAAAATAACTAATAGTGAGAATTTGACTATTTAAGAAAATTCTTATTTACGAATCTTTATTTAAGATTTTCAGAATTGTATAAATTATGAGTATGATAATTATACAAAATTGTACTACATTGATAATTATACTAATTATATGTACAATCAACAACCTGGATCGATATTGATGAAGGAAGATGAATTCGATCAAAAATGTTCGGAATACGTGATAATATTGCGTTAATTTTCCAATCTTTATCATCAAGATTCAAACAGAAGTTGAATTAAGTGAGTAATGAAATGAATAAGATATCTGAAGAAGGGCTAACTCTAGCCAGTATGAATACAGCTGTACTTACTATTCGTTGTAAGACTTCAAGAGAGATAGATGTAATAGATACGTAAGAGAGATAAGAGAGATTAAAGAATTTTGGGGGGCGTAATGTCAGGAAAACGGAGAGGCTGCTAATTGGGAGAAAGTAGTCTTTAACAAATAAATAAATAAAATAAAATTTCTTGAGCTATAAAGACATGAATTTCATGTGTCTGATGAAAAATATTAGCAAATCATCTCTGAACGAAATAAAAAGTTCTCTGTTGTCATCATATTTCGATCAATTTCTTCAGTCAAGGGCGTAAGAGACAGTAGTAGATGACTCACTAAATATAAAAATGGATTTTGGAAAATAAATATTTTGCCTTAAAACAATATGTAGTTTTGATTGATTTCATAACCCAGGATGAGAAATGCGTCCTGCCATTTGTGGAAAACGGCGATCAAGCAACCTGAACAAAATATTTGAGAATACTTCAGATATTTCATCTAATCACTTGATCTCAATACGATGAAAATTCTTTGAATAATTCTTAGCAAACGATTTGTCAACAATGATTAATGAACTGAACCACTGATGGATTCTGAACCCTGATACATTCTGAATAAAACAGGATCATTTTGATTGTAAACGTAGAACGAATACTTATTTTAGTTCAATGCCCAATAGATGCTCTTTATAACAACAAAATGATGGTAGAATGCTTAATTAATATGTTAGTTTTCTTCTTTTGTCTCAGCATTAAAAAGAATATTAGTTATTTTAAGTTAATGTAGGCTGTAATAATGTCCCATACAACAAATTCTAATTTAGTGCGTTTTTTGTAGCCTTCAGAAACTAAAATGTATCATGCATGCTTTGGAATTTTTTTTATGCGTATTGTATTTTACTATTAGCTTTAATTTTCTTATAAATAAGTAAGGGTTTCAAAAAGATTTAATAACCGAGACTCACTAAAATGCTTCAAAAATTGCTGTTTTTGAGGCATTTTAGCATTTTTGAATTTTTTTTAAAAAAAAAATAGAGTTTTTTAATCTCTGATTCAATAGATGTATTATTTATGAGATTTCGAATAACAGAATGTCTAAAAATTTCATTTTAAAATTTAACAAGCATGCTTTCCCTTCGAAATACGTTTTTCTAAAAATGAGCTTCTTTTTAATATTCAAGAGCACTTTCCTTAAAATTTATCCTATCCCTACTGCTAATATATTCTCAATGTTATGAAAGGAAGTTTTTTTCTATATATATAGTAAGCACAATTTTTTCGAATAAATACTCACAAATCTTATGAATCGAACAATATTTGTATAAAATTAAAGGATATTTGAATCATAAAGTTTGAAAATTTTAAATTTTATTAAATTAATCTTTAAAAATTAAAATTATGTTCAATGTGTAAAGTGGCAATTTCTTTACAAAATTTCAGTGTTATGAATTCAGTGGATTTTGTGAAAGATGTGCCTGAAAATGCATGATTTTAATATGTGAATACAGCCCTGGACTATTAATTACTCATACATAAGTGTTTATATATATATATATATATATATATATATAACATTATATATATATATATAACATTATATCCTCCATTCACAGACGTCTGATACAGCTAAATCTACCCACGTACCAACCGCTACGCCATCTACCAATCGCGCCTGTTCACTGTCGTGCCATATTACAGAGGTGCTTGTCTCGATCAAATTGGAATGATGCTGACTGGGGACGTATAGTATTTTAACTACAAAACCCGCTTCCAACTGTGTCCTGACGATCATGGAAGACGTGTCTGAAGACCTCTTACATTTGATATAGATATTTTGTCTGTGATTATATATATATTATTTTGAAATCTGTACTTCTAAGAAGTACAGATTTCAAGTAAATAAAAGAATAGTGGTTTAGGGACATTTTGAAAAGAAAATTCGTGCAGTTTTTAAAATTTTCCAAGACTTAAGCAAAAATATGCATACGCACACCACACTATTTTCATTTTACCCGATATCTTTCCCATATATTCTATCGAAGAAACGTAAGAATCCCACACTCGATAAAAGTTTTGAGGCTCTTCCCCTTCTTATATTTTATAACACAAGTAGAAGTCACCTTAATGACTATACATGTCGAAAGAGAGAAGGGAAACAATTGACTTTTGATGGACTAAAAGAAATAGAAGTTAGTTGTGAGCAACGTTAGGAAATTGCCCATGGGTGTTCTGGAATGATGAAAAATATATGTCGTAAGAAATTTCTTCCGAATGCATAAACATTTTATTGAATTTCGATCCAGTATTCTAGATTTTTCAGCTGTTGTTTATTATTATTTTCGAAGAATTTTTGTCCTAGTTATTATTCTCTTCCATACATTTTTATTATTTTTAATTAGTAGGTGAGATATATTTTTCCAGAAAATTTTGGTCATTTGTTTCCTTTTAATGCTTAAAAATACAATGGATATTATGAAGAGTATTGGAAAAAACTTCCGTATTATTATTCAGAGTATTATATCAGTATTCATACTTATATTTGCTAAATAAAAGTTATTTTATTAGTTATGGATGAGAAAGAAACTTCTTCTTTATTGAGATATAAGAAAGATCAAAAATATTTATCGTTGATTGCGGCAAATATATAAATATTATAAAAATATATGGTTAAATAAATAGTGTGTGGTGTTTTATAAAGAAAGTAATTATTTTTATCCAAAAACAATAAATAATTTTATCGCTCATATATAATACGGCAATATATATCTCTATTCTTCCAGAAGTGCAAAAAGATTTTAGATATCTGTGATGATAAAACTTTTCCGGTCTTTTTCATGTTCCTTTTTTGAATAATCCATCCAACCAAACTTTCAATCCCGTTTCTTTAAGGAAAGCGTCATGTCATTTGTTGTTAATCCTTCCTATCTCATTTGAAAGTTAATAGCCATAAATATAGAAAATATTCGTTTTTCAATTACATAATAAATTTTAAAATTGACCTGAATTGAAATAATACAAAATTTAATTCAACTTGAAACTTCAAATCATTAACTTGAGTGAATATTTTTCAATCGAAAGAATTATGCAATATTTACCGAAATATGTTAAATATTTACAAAAGTAGAGTAACTGTGACTTACTACTCAACCCAATACATAATATGAATTGGAATTATATCCAAAAATTAATTGAAATATTTTACCCGAACAACCATATTTAGCAATGATACACATCCATAAGAAAAATTTGACATAACATTGCATTTGGAAAATTTTTCAAAGGATAGAAAACATGATTTATATTTTAACTTTACAAAAGAAAAAAATTCAATAGAAATGCATTTTTTTTATTTCAATTATCCTAAGTACATATTCATTAATATAGCCTTATGAAGAGAAATTAAAATTTCCTACAATACACTTGTTGAAAATTTTTGGATGTGGTATTAGGAGAGCATCATGAAGGATAAAATTTGTATATCTGTTGATAGAATTGTCAAAATAATGAATATTTGAGTTTAAATAAACATGTTTGAAATTTATATGTGAATAAGATCCTTAACTTAAGCCGTAATCAAACTTTTTTTTGTTGCAATATACCCCACATTTCTCAAGTAATGAAATATCCTCAGAATAATTTCAAACCCCGACGCATAACTCTCTACGAAATCGAAGTTTTTTTGAATCATTCGAATTGCTTATGTGGTAAAGTCATTACTAGTATTTGTTTCTTTTATTGTTCTAGTTACTAAAAGAAAGTATTAAGAAAGTATTCTTTCGCAATTCTCTTCTTATCTGTTCTAATACAGGAAATAGATATCTGAAGCCCATAAGAAATACAAACAGATCGATGAAGAACTGGTCAAACTATACTCGCCAATCAATTTCCGGCTGTAATCTATAGTCTTGTCAACCTCTAATTCTCGCAAAAGTTTGTGCTGACCTTACGTCTGAATTTTATTTATTTATTTTTTATTTATTTTTTCTTTTACTTTTCAAGCACATCAGATAAACTTTTTTTTCCGTAGAAGAAATATGGATTTTTCATCCGAAACAAAGATTATTTTTCGAAAATGATATATGAGCAATATCATTTCGTTGTAACAATTTTTAGGATTTTAGTTCAATAATACCAACACTTACATGATTACATGAAGTTTTATTTTTATTGATAAACTATTATTAACTATATATTTTACAGTCTTAATCATTTTGTAAATGAGTTAAATTAATATCATGAAGGATATTTAATCACTTTCTAATGGGGAATTAAAAAAATGAATTCATTTAATTTAAGAATTATAATTTATTTTCAGAGATCATTTCAGGAACACAATCTACTCTTTCATCAAAACATCTTGAAAAAATTGCTATTCACGAACATATTTATGAATAATAATGAAAACAAACCAACACTTTGGCATGTATTTCAATATAATAATTTATAATTTCATTTCTAGCACTTGAAATTGCTACACCATGAAGGGAGCACGTAACAAATTTCAGATTTACGTAGAAAATATATAATTTTGGGAGACGAAAACCATCAGCATTGCAGCGTATTTCAGTAATGCAAGAAGTAAAATCCTCTACATCCCGAACAGAAGGGAAAATTGTACAGCATCTTTCTCATTCGAACATCGTATTCGTTGCTTGCGTTAAGTTCTCTTGAAGCCTTGTAAAACTACGAAGAACTAGCGCACGTGTTAGTATTTGACTGCGTCAGGAAAGTGGCATTTTGGAATTGTGGCTAATATTATCGCGATATTACCAACTTGTTCATTGTTATCGCTTGATTGTCATGCAAATATGGAATCTATGGATCCAGGAGGGTGACACAGAATATCATGCAGGATTTTAGCGGTCTCCGGTCAGTAACACCTGACATGACTGATATATTGTTAGGTGCGGCATTGTGAAATTGTTTAACCTTATCACATTCTCTATGTAAGGATAGTTGTCTTAAAATTTCGGCATTAAGCTCTCAGCAGATTAGATTTTCGAGATGAAGATATTACCATTTTATCAAATAAAATAATTTAAAAGTATAGTTATGAATAAAACACAGAATAAAAAGTTGTTTGCTTAAAATTAAATTGATGGGGGAAATTCTGTCTAGTTAAAAGTAATTATCATTGGTTGGCGATTTTTCCCAAGCAAATCTATTAAAAATTAAGTATACAATTTTATCCTTTCAGGAACTATATCACTGTCAATATGTCACCTTTCAACAAATATTTTTGAAATAAGAAATCATTTATAAACCATGAAATTTCTTACAGTTCTATAACTCTTTTTTAATATAATAGATGACAGTTCTCAGCGTAATAACTACCCATTAAATGATTTTCTCCCTGAGTTAGGGACTTTGCTAATTTGCAAGGTAAATGGCTCCTCTCAAAAAGTGCTTTAACGTTTGTTCCATCATGGGCTGTTAGAAATAGCAACCACTGTTGCGGCTATTGTTTATCATGAGCTTAGACCGGCCTAGAGTTGAGCGTTGAACAACTCTCATGGTTACAGGAGTTGTGTCATGATGCCTTTTCAGAAAAGTCCCAATTCTACGCACAGCATTCTGATTGAAATATCCTTTGGTGGAGAACGAATGTTTCCAGCTTGTCGTACGGACCTGCCACATGGAGTGATAATTTGGGATGTTATTGGCTATACATCCTGTTTTCGTACTGTTCGCATAGCTGGTACTTTCGAAAATTTTCAAGGTAGTTACCATACATTAAAGTTCATGATTGTGCCCTATCTTCGAAAGGTTCCGTTTCGTTACTTTTCAGGAAGACAATGCACAGTCACGTGTTCCTCGTAGTGTCTTAACATTTTTCGATGTATAAGATGTTCAGTTTTTGCCCTGCTCAGCACCTTTTGAAAATATACCATCAGATGAAAGTTTCTAGGTATGTATTACCGACAGAATGGTGCACTACAGCTCGTCAACCATTATGAACTCTGGCATAGGGTTGAAGCCACAAGGAGTGATATATCCGTATGCGTCATTCTAGATCAGTACATTTCGATGCCCAACTGAATTAGAATTATTATTTGTGTCTGAGTTATTACACGGAGTTCTGTGAATTCTGAACTTTGGGTATTCCAAAACAACTATAAATGTAATCATGCGCTCTACCCACCTTCCATATATAATAAATAGAATTCAGCTATTCACTTTCCTCCGTGGTGTAGTATTTTTAATGACCAGCACTAGACTTGGTTACAGTTGTTCAAATCGTCAGCATTTAAAATTGTTTTCATAATTAGTTTTATAAATTATTATTTATTTTAAAAGCTTTATTCTGTAAAATGTATGACATTCGTAAATATAAATAATTTCACAAATTTTCGTTCTCAACTCAAACGTAAACTCGTACGTTTAAAACTTAAACAGTGTTCGACAGCTTACTAGTAAGATGGAAAATTTTCCAAATTTATGATTTTGTTTCATATCATTTTTGAAAATTACATTGCTTACTATGAATTTCCAGTCAATAAAAAAAAGCTCGTGTATGTAATATAGTTACCTTAGAACGTTTTTTTTTTTGGAGAAATAATTTACCTTTATAACCTGGTTTTTTTTTAATTAAAGATATCGCTGTAAATCAATCATTTAAGTTATTATTTAAGTTATTAATAAATAGGAAATACACACATTTCTTAAAATGTTTTCATGTGAGAATTTTATAGTTTTTACATTCAAACGCATCTTTGTTAATTTAGGTTTTCGTAAGTAAAAATAGGTTTTGTCCCTACTCCTATGTTACTGTGTGCACTATTTTGTTTTGAAACTCAAGTCACGTTTCACAAAACAGCTTACTCGTTAAAGTTAACAACTACGAGGAAAATATCCTGCCGCATTATTCACCTTTCTTTTTTGATATACGTTTATAGGAGCTTTTTTCAGGAAAAGAAATATGAATAATTTTTCAATCGTGAAAGTTTTAACTAAAACAAGGGGGAGGCACTGTTTTGAAAACAGTTTTCATAAAATAACTAACAGAAATTTTTAAAACATATTTATAAATACTAAAGAACCCAAAAGCTCTTATATATTATTTAAATAAATGTTACTCCAAATTTAAGCTTTTCATGCTTAATTTTCAATCAAGTGTTTATATCTAGTAATTTCTTAAGAACTAAAATAATCCTAAATACTTATTTACAATCTTTCAAAAAAGCACTAGAATACTATTAGTCTCTATTTCCTTTTTTCAACTATCTATATTCATAAGAAACAATCAATCTATTTTGAAGATCATTTTAATATTATGTTAGCATAATAACAATACATTTAAGTAAATTTGCGACAGGATGCTAAGAAGTGATCAATATAGGAATCTATTAAGAATAAATTTGTGTACATTTCTTATAATATTTTGCGACAAGGTTGTAAAGTAAAACGTTACTAAGCCAATAATTTTAAATGATATTCACTATTTTTTTTTTTCAAGAATAATACTTTAAATTTAAAATAAAGTATTTCCGAATTTTTTTTGACGAAGGTCTTAGATTTTCATGAAAAGTTACTTCTTAAGGAATTCTCCTGTCTCTTCATTTTGTTAACTATATTTCCTATTTATAATTCAACTTAAGAATCAGAATTTTTCTTAATTTATAATATTTTTTATTCATTATAATTCAAACTACTAAGTATACATAATAATTTCAAGATTTGTTTCTAACATGAAAATAGAAAACTAACTAAATAATACTAGGTAGGATTTTTTAATGCAATTTTTAAGAAATGAGTAATAATAACGTGTATTTTTTGTAATAAATTTTATTTCATTGTAATATTTTCTTGTTGTACGTTAGGGATAATTAATTCAACTGGTCATTCACTTAATACTAATATGGTGACATCGACTTGGATTTTTTTTTATCCAATTAAGATAACGCATTGGTTATAATGAATAAAATTATAAACTTTATTTCATATCAATCATGATTGTTTCTTGGACATGTATAATATATTATCAATTAGAAATAAAATACACACTAAGAACTAAAGGGGGAAAGACATCTCCACTTGCATAAATTTTATACAGAGAGAAAAAAACTTTTGTTTCTATGACATTTCCAGAAAACTTAAATCATTAATTCTTTTATTTTTGAACGGAATTACACATAATAAAAAATGCTCACACAAATAGTTACTTTACAGGAAGCTCAGAAAAAAAAATATTATTCTTTCGGGGAGATGACCTTTTTCAGGGCTTATGAAAGATAAAGTCCACTTGAACTTACAGAGATATGTATTTTTAAACCATTTTTGGCTTGAAAAAAAAAAACGTTATTGCTAAACTTACTGTATCAACGAATGATAAGCGAGAGAAGTAACGAATATGATGAAATGTCATGGATCAAAAGCAGTGCCCCAACTTGAGTACAAAATATGTGGGAGTTAAATGCTAGACCAGATTGGCTTTGTAAAATTGTAAAAAAATACCACGTTTTTTCTTTTATCTTTTGTGTTCTTTTGTAACTGAAAAATTTCAGCAAAGATAGCAAAATACTCCTAGAATCCTTTTCTGTTTTTTAGTACAATTATAATTCATTTTTTTAAAGGGATTCTTTTCTTTTTTTTTTTTTTTTACATATTTCATATGATCTTTGCACTTTAATTAATGCATCTAATTATTGCAAAGAAAGTGCATTATTTGCACTTTCATCAAATTAATGAAACCATTTTCCATTAATTTGATTTATATTGTTGAAAACTTAGTTGAAGATGATATAAATGCGTATGAAATAAATAAAATTTTTATATTGAGCAATTATCGATGTATACACAGAACGTGCATAGAATTTAAATTTTTGAGAGCTATTGAAAGTTCAGCTGAACGATTCTGGATAAATACGAGTAGGATTTAATTGAAAACCTATTTATTCGATTTAATGGCAAAAGCTATAGTTGTCCAGGCACTTAGTCTGTTCACTAAGTGGGTCACTCTTTTATCATTTCATTGAACAAGTCTTTATAATTGAATGATATTTACTGATAGAGTTTTTTTATATCCTGTATTTGAGAGGTGACACGTGAAATGTATTTAGCTTTTAAAGGGCGATATGTATTTAGCACATGTATGGTGGAGGAGATATGAGCCCCCTTTTAAGAGATTACACGTTTAAAAATGAACCCTGGAATATCACTCTAGAAGTGCTTAAATGGATGAAAAATACTCCGTTTTCATTAAGAATATATTAATCGATGCTAAAGGACTGCTTAGAAGTGATTATGTGAAAAGTTATAAATGACCAATTCAGATAGAACACAAATATTGGGTTATCAATAAAACTAGAATGGAATATTTAGATGAATTTCAGTTAATTTTGTACAGCACTCTCAAAAACACGAGAAAAAAATTAAGAATAGTAAAGTCTAAAGTTTATAAAGAAGCTAATTCTTTTTACGAAATTCTTCATAGAAAATGATTTTTATAGCTGTGAAAGTAGGCATCAGGGGTAAAAAAATTAGACTGAAGCACAACCATATTTATTTATTTCAGAGTTATATTCTGAAACTCATAATATAAACTTGAGAATTTTTAGATTCTAAAAAGGATCAAATTAGTTAGTGCAGTATATGGAGCAAAAATAATTCGTTAACACAAATGGCTTATTTAATTCCATGTAAAGATATTCATAAGATTAAAATCTTTCTGAGAAAATTAAAGACTAAAGTTGAGACTAAAACATAGAATAAAAAGCCGAAACTGAAGTTGTAGATCCCATTTATTTTAGTTGAAAAGCTCAGCCAAGTAATTTAATTATACTTACCTTTTAAAAAAGTTGAGTTGGTTTGTGTTAAGAAAAAAACTAAGGTAATGTACTCATAATTAAAGTTAATGAATATTTCACTTAAATATAAAATATTTTTTTTCCTTTTAAAACTGCAAGGAGTGTATATTTTTAAATCGCGTTATTAAATTAGTTATTAGTTGTAGTTTTAAAATGTATTATGTATTATGATTTCCAGTATTGTGGGGAGAAAATTTGCTTATGTCGTGTTATAGAAAAAAAAAATTAATGTCTGTATTTTATTTAGAATATAGAATACATGTCTATAAGAGTAGTTTTCAAACTTTTTCTCTATGTACTGCTTTCCTCTTCATTCTTGATACACACATTAAACTTTTGAGATGCGAGTAGTTCAGATAAGAAGAAATAATCATTGTTTGAATATTAATGAATAGTTCTTTTTATTGCATTCATTTGTAGTGAAGAAGAGCTTAATTTGAAAGGATAAGTTTGTGCTTAATATGAACAATTTAGATTTATGAAAAAATATTCACATTTCCATTATTATAATAATTTTGCTGTTGAAAATTAATTACAAAATGCGATTTTTTTATTCTGTTATTTAATTTATTAGCAAAGTAAAAAAGCATTCTAAAATATTATTTTTTCTCAAAATATTAGCACTTGAAAATATCTGTTATTATCAAGATGATATGCTCTTTTTTTATAAAAAAAATATGTGTTCATATTCAGAACTTTTATACATGCCATGAAACGTGCTTGTATGATTTCTTATTAAAATGAGTTCAGTTTAACATGATTTTAAACTTAAATGATAATGTTGAAATCTAACCTCATCTTGTGAAACACGAGAAAAAATATAAACTTAGTCTTCTGATTATTGAAGTATTATTTTATTGGGAGTTACTTCAAATTATGAGATTTTTTTTTTAAATATACTTTGGCAGACATCGGATAAGAACTGTTTTAATTCCTACTTCCAAAGGAAAGACAAAAATTGATGCGGCTGTAATTTGCTAAAATGCCCTATCCTTGGAAAATAGATAGCTGGAAACATGCGTAAGATAAAATTAATCTCCAGCGGTATGAAGCATATATAACAATCTTTTAGTAGTATAAGCTACCAATTCACTTCAACTACGTGACAGACAGACATAGTGGTAGGTCACCTTTACATGGTCCTCATTGGGTTTTCTCTTCCCTCATTGGATTTTCTAGTACGCTTATAGGCTCACCCACAGTACAAAGGTCTCTTTCAAACGCATAACGCGCTATTTCAATGGTCGTAAGCAGAACGGAGTGGTTCAACTAGCATTGAACACGCAGATGGATTTACTCTACCCCCAATAGTCATAAACTGCAAAGGAGTGGTTCAACTAGCTTTGAGCACACAAATGGATTTACACTACGCTCAACTGGTTGGAGAGGGAAAACCGCATTGTATAAATGTATCTTTCCACGCCCCACGCCAACGAAATTTGTTAGTTCTGGGGTGGGGCCATTCTATTCAACGTGAGTCTTGCCCCACAAACAAACTACGCTAGTATACCACGCGTAGAGTAAACCCATTTTAGAAGTGTAGTAGAATCATTCAGCTGACCTTCTAAGTTCACAGGTATGGATCCTCTCGAGCGCCTGAGAGATGATGAGGATGATGCGGGGTGTTTTACTGAACTCTTAGTAGAGCTGGGCTTTATCTCAAGTAAGAATAGAAAGAAAAACAGAAGAAAATTCTACGCTAGTCCAGAATTAATTTTAATATATAAGTCAAAAGATTCAAAAGTTATCTAAAAGTGAAGATTATAATTCACAGGTCTTAAAAAATATTTAAAGTTAAAATTAATTTTTTTTCCAGTTTGCACTAACGATGTCATGACGAAATGGTTGGTCAATGAGATGAGGCGCAATGACAAAAAGGTCTATTATTGACCTGTAGATTTACTATTGTTGATTTGTGTGAAAGGTTGTCGTTCACTACAACCCAATCTTTATACGTCCTAAGCATATTACCACGCACTTTATCTGAAATTTTTGCAGAAACTTTGGGACTACTGGTTTTTATAATACAACCTGCTCAACTTACTTTTAGCATCCTATGAAAATCCCTTACTAGCGTACTACTGCTGTTATTTTCACATAAGATGCAGTGTGGGGGTATTGAGCTGATTTGTGTAATGATCTGAACTTTTCAGTACAAATATATATACTGACAAAAGTTTCAATTCTTGAATGCGAAAATCTGTAGACATTTAAGAATAATTAGTTCATTTTTGATTGATTTTAAATATTGAGTTGAAGTTAACAACTGGAAGTATTTTAAAGCTAAGGCATGGAGGTGCATATTACATGGCAAATTGTATATGCGAAAAGCGAAAAAAGAGGAAAGGAGAAAAAGGGAGAGAAAAGAGACTAACGAATTTTATGAGTTTAAATATCTCAGAATGAGCAAATCCCTGAATTCTGCTGTGCTGGCGACTTAATAAAAAAAAGTTGATAGGTACAGTTAATGAGTGCAGAAATGTTTTTGGTAAATTTAATTTAGTTGGTTGTAAGAAAATTGAATGTTTGGAAAAGAGAAAGAAAAATTTAAAAAGAAGAAAATAGATACGCGTGCACATCGTATATATGTTCAACACTTATTTCTGAAAAATATTTGTTTTATAGAAACAAAATATTTCTCCATCTCTCTCTCTCTCTCTCTCTATATATATATATATATATATAAGCGAAATACCACTGACTGACTCATCACGAGATTTCAAAGACTATACAACCGATTGACTTGAAATTTAGTATAGTTACTCATTTTACGATGTAGACGCTCACTAAGAACGGATTTTACGGAAATCTTATCCAAAATGTAATTTTTATCCGTTAATCTACTCTTATCCATCGGTTATGTCATTATGGCGACTTTATCGCCAAAAATGATATGACCTATGGCAAACGGAATATATTTTTTTATATGTATACTGTGTATTGTCACCAATTAAGTTTATTTGGTGAGATTTGCGCTTGCGGAATGGAAAAATACTGAATAATTTTATATTGAAGCGCTGATGGAGGATTGGCAAGATTTTTGCGAAAGAGCTTTTTATGTGAAATATCGTACATGTCGAAAATAGGAAAAGTACATATTTAGAGATAGAAATAAATGAGTTTGGAATAAATTGAGTTTCTGAAATTGGAATGTAGTTTAGCTCCAAAACTTAGCGGGATTTTGAAAAGTACTAAAATGGCGACTTTTTACGGAGTAGCACACACGCAAGACAATCTTCGTTTACTGGATGACCTCGCTACATGCATGAACGAACTCAAGAGGCTATGACTTATGTAAGATATTTTGCACGACCCGTTTGCACGACTTTTTTTTAAGGATTGCAGTCACTTGAAATCCTAAATGGTCAGAAATCAAAGATGTCTTGAGGCAAGGACAAAAATCTTATGATAGACTTGATGCCATTGCAAGGGTATTTCATTTAAAAGTTAAGCACATGATGAATCTTCTGACAAAAGGGTGCATCTATGGCAATACTAGGTGTAACATGTATACGGTGGAATGAATTTTATCCATATTATATATATGGGGTGACTTTTCACTAATTTTTTTTATTTTTCTCATATATCTGATTGTCGAGGCAGACAATCAATTTCTTAAAATTTTAAATTTAGATTATCATTAAAGTCTTAAAAATTGAAAATTTTCTGGCTATCATACGTATAGGTTCCAAAATATTATATTGTTGTCTGTCCAGCGAAACGGGCCGGTATCAGCTTGTATTTTGATATTTTAGTAATCTAATTGAGTTCTTATTTTTCTTTTCGAGCAAAAAATATTATTGATAATATTCTACTTTCTGTTACAACAATATTAATAACAATTATTATTTTATGTTTAATAGACAATAGGTAAGAAAATAAAATTTTACATTTAACAACTTTGGTATATCAACAAACTTTAATACTATTCTTGAAATATTTTTAAAATGCATAGAAACGTTTATAATTAGTATTTTAATTTGAAAGTTTTTTAATTTAATAGTGATGAAAGAAAAGTTAAATCTCTACTCGAATGTTTGAGAGGTTAAAATATTTGATGGAAAACAACTAAGAATATTTTTGAGAATAAAGAACTGTATATATTATTAAGAAAATTATATAAAATGCTATTCTTATAATTAAAAAAAAGTTCTTGTAGAAAAATATTGTATGAATTTTATTCTTAAAATTACGAGACATCACAGTTTTTTTTTTATTTCGAGACATTTAAAAAAGTATTTCAAATTTGAGCAATATTTTAAAAACTTTCATGGGAGTTTCTTAAACAAATCCACCTTTTCACATTTTCTTTATGGAATTTTTAGTACTAATGTCTGCTGATTCTTAAGGAATTAGACACTGCAGGCAGACGAAAATTATCTTTGTTTAAGTCTACATTTTTCTTAGAAAGAGATATTTTAAATTGCAAAAAAATTGAAAAGAGCTTTTTATTTTATTTTATTTAAATACTATCATCATATATTATTTGGGAACAGTTTAAACAGTAAGTCATTCTTAAAAGAATATGTAAAATAATTACTTTTTACCATCATGAAAGTCTATATTTTTATTAAAAAACTGTATTCGTAAAGAAATAAAAAAGTGTTTTCCTTCATTTCGTTATGATAGGTTTCAATAAAGAAAAATATGTCACTTATTTAATTATGATATGCATTTTTGTTATGATACTTATTCAGATATTTGTGTGCATACACTTTATTCTTTTTCATTTAGTTCATATAAAAAATAGATTCTTCATTAGAAATATTAATTTTTCAATTCATGATAATTATAGCTGTTTTATAAAAGGTTTTGTCAAACAAAATGTTGAATGGATGCATTTTAATCCTTCCTTGGTTAATGGTTTCCTTATTGTAGAACAGAAGTAGAGTTTCTGAAAAGAATATCACATTCAAAAAACTCTTTAAAAATTTAAGAATATGAGCTAAATGTATTGATATTTTTCATTTGAAATCCAAAGACTATAAAAATTTTCAATGTGTTTAGAAAGTAAAGTACTAATGAAATATTGATTTCCTACCAAACTATCTTATTGTACGTTCTAAAATTGTATTTTATTTATTTTATTACTACAGTTTGATTGGGAAAATTTCAAAATCATTTAATTACGTTCTAAATTAGTTCACGATTATATTTTATAAGTAAATGTTATTTTCTTTGATATCCATTAACTGAAAGTAAATAGTTTTTCCTTATTATAACCTTTAGAAGCTTAAGACAATTACATGTCATACAATACAAACATTATTTTTTTCAAGAAATATAAATATTGCTCTTTTACTTATATTGTTTCCATCCAGGGTTATCCAAATTGGGAGATGTATATTTTAAAGAGTTCATAAATTGTTGTCCATTTGTTTCTTATTCGTGGCAGCGGTAGCCTATTGGTCATGGTCGCGGACTCTTGGCAGGCGGCTTTCGTCGCGTTGGGGGTATTGAGCCTTGATGCCACTGAGGACCCGTGGTGTAGCCCAGGCTGATGCACTTTAAATCAGGCGAGGCTCAAAGTCATATCATTGGCTAGGTGTGGAAGTTAGAAGAGAGTGTGCCACCTCAGGTGCTGTTCTCTCTACTTGACCGAGGTTTAAAATCACTAGGTCCGTCGCCAATAACCCTCATATTGCTTCTAGTGTGACCTTAATAAAACCAATCAATACTGCTTTTGATTCACCAATTTTTTCTCAAGTATAAACCTGTAAATAAAGCAAGTAATTACTGCTTAACAGAAGGAGAATAAAAGGAAACTTAAACTTCATGTGTTTGTAGTTATAATGTTTTATTAATTCATAAATTTCATAATTTAATCCTTTTTTTTGTTTTTCAAAAAAATATAAATCAAACCTTTTTTTCAGTTTATAAGTGTTTATATCAGTAAATAGTACAGTTTCTTGACTGAATTCAAAATTGAACTGCTGTATATTATGGTATGGAAAATATAAAATTCAATATGAAAAGTACATGTATTGAAATGCAGTTCCAACGTGAATAAACAAATGAAAAATACGTCATGCATGAAAGAAAGGAATTATTTTTTTTCCACTTTTAAGCTATTCTGAAGTGGAAAAAATATCTCCTGCCTTATCCAATATCTTCTCTCTCCTGAGAAAAGTCTTGTTTTTCTACTCTCCTGCATCGCGTATATGCCTTCAGGGACTTTCCATTCGCTGTAACGGAAGAAAATGTCACCGACGCTTTGGTAGATTCTCAGCAGAAAACATCCGGTATGAATAGCGGTATAGAACAGCACATTCCAACTTCAATATGGAATGGAATTGCAGTCTTATGGAGTTTTTCTTCTAAAAGTAAGAAAATGGAATTGAGAAACGATTCAAGTGTCATACAATGTTAACTTCCTGTTTATTAATACCTAAAGAATTCACATTTTTGTTTAGATATTTTCAACAGATATGTCCTCTTATTTTACTGTAAAGGAATATGTATACATTTGGTTAAACATCTTGCATTTATGAAAAAGAAATTCAGGGCATGAAAAACTTGAAGTGTAATAACTAGTGCATGCGTTGTGTGTATATATGCATGTATAAAACACACAAAAGTTATATGCACATATGTAGACATATTAGGATCACGTACATGCATAAACATAACCTAGTCTGCTTAAATTAATGTGTTTAAGAGTGAAAAATTAAGGTAGAATGTTTTTTTCAACATGTTATGTGTAATGGATTTTCAAGTCAAAACGATGAACAAACCAAGAGTATTTAGATTTTTTTTTTTTTTATAAATTATGGCGAGTCAGAAATTTAAATTATAAGAGTATTGAGATTATAATATTATGTGTTTTTTGAAAGTTTTTATAAAGTTTAAAAAAACATTTATTTAAATATTTATTGGTTATGCTAAGTGGTATGCTCCCTTTCATTATTATCTGCATTTTTTTTTTTTATATTTTCCTTCACAATCCATAATGCGAAATCATTAATGCAGAAAAATACGAGTGTAAAAAATTTGATGGTAACTTGACTTTGAATATCCTCGAATAAGTTTCTTTAATGAAATCTTATTACTTTAAATCCATTAATTTTTAGAAATAAGTGATAAATAGGCGAGTTTTCAAGAGATCAGTGTTTTTTTTAAATCAAAATTGTTTAATTCTGAATGAAATGTTAGAATTCACTTACCTTAGGGAATTCATATATTGGTGAATTTATAACAAGAAACATATTTGCCACTCCATGTATATCTTTTACACATACACTACATTCAATGTATTTAGACTATCTCGCAATTTACTATACAGACAAGCAATTTTTTCGAAACATTTTATTTAGAGATATATTGTTAAAATTTTTCATAAATAAATATATTTAGGCAACATTTTACTTTAAATGTATATCATTGATATATTAAATGAACCCATTCTGCACTCTTGTATGTACATGGTTTCATTAATCAAAAGAATATATATTTACAGGTGCATATTTGATAAAATTAAAATCAAAACAATGAGCTATCCTTATTACTTGACAATGTGAATTAGATAAATTGAGTATGTTATTATTAAATAGAAAATGAAAGAAAGCTCAATTAGCCATTGAAATTTTAAACTTTAGTTAGATTAAATGATACATCACATACGCATGTTAAAAACTGCTATTGAAAAAATAAAATTCTGGATTATTAGCAGATTTCCTTACAGATAATTGCTTGATTTCAAATTTATAGATTAAAATTATCATTATCTAAATAATGCAATATGAATGATGATACTTGAAACAGTGGGATAAATTTTCACGTTGCAATATTAAAATTTGTGGCTAATCATATAACATTATTACATGCTTTTCCATTATAATAAATGTGTTTTTAATTTTAAAGTATTAATGCTATTAAAATTTTACTTCTACAATAACGCGTAGCATTTATAACTTAGAAACAAATAACAGATATTTATTAATGTTTTAAATTCAACTAAATCTATGAATGTTACTTATAAAACCCCATTATTATTGTTATTACTTTTTTGGAGTAATTTCGTCAATCTGTATTCTTTCCACTAGACACAGTAATTTGTCTTTCTGCTGTTACTCATACACAGATCATCATTTTTTCAAAAGTTTAACATTTGTTTTTAGTTTAAAATACTTTGTAGTCTTTCTAAATATTGCCGAAAAAATTTAATTTCCTTACTGAAAAACAAAATTATCCTTTTTAAAATGTTTACTTTAAAGATATACAATTCAAAGCAAGTGTTAGAGAACGATTATTTTAACATCCGCCCACATTCTTAAGGCACTTAAATTTGTTAAAGTACTCAAAACTCATTAATAATTCTAAGTTAAATTAATAATCTAAAGCAAGAAAACTAGTACACATGTTTAATGAATACATACTGATTAATTAACTTCATTACATTCTTATTCATTTTTTAAATCTATTTCGTTTACAGATCTCTTATCTTCAAATGAAATACTTTAAATATGTTTTATTTTATTGAAAAACTTTTTTTTATTGAATAGGAAAGTTCAGGGATAGAATTCAAACTTAATGAAGTTCTTTCACCGTTCGTTTGTGTCTCCAGGCTTTATTTGAAAATTTCAAAATACACAACATGTTTGTCAGTATTTTTGAGCCAACAAAAGTTTATGTTAAAGAAATCTGTCTGCCCTCTGGCGGTATGTCCGGTTACTCTCTTTATCAAATGATAACCTTATTTTTGAACTTGATGCTTTTCTGTTTCTGAAAATGTCAAGTTTATTTCGCCTTGGGAAAGGTAGATTTTTTTTTTTTTTTTTTTTTTTTTTTTTTTTTTTCTTCCTTTTTTTTTGCTATCTCATCCCTTTTCGAAAAAAAAAATTCAGTCAGATAAATTGAAAATGTCACAAACAGCCGTATCTCCAAGCAAATTTATATTTTACTACACCTTTTTTAATGTTAGACAGATGATACTAATTGATTGTCCACTGTATTTAAAAAGGAAAATGATTTATTCTGATAAACAATAGGTAATTTTTGTTATTCTTTTGTCATTCTTTGGGAAAAAAATCAAAGATTTTAACCGAGAAATATTTTAGCGATTAAAAATATGTATAATGAAAATTAACTATGTGCTCCATTTTTAAGAACTTAATATTTTTAATTAATACTTTCTGTAATAAGTTAACTATCTTAGAATTCTGAGATCATTTAAGGGAGGCAGAAATAATTTTATTCTTAACTTTTTGAATGACACATTTACTCAATAATAGTTTTCTGATGTTGTCTAAGATAATAGATGGACTAAAATACTTCAAAAAGTGCTTTGAAGTTTGTTGTAATTTTGTCATGACAAGTCTAAATTGTTCGTTCAATGTTTTTAGAATCGTAAAAATATATGATCTTATTTCCAGACTTTTTAAAGAATAAACCTATATCGAATATACTAAAAAGAAATTTTACACATTAAAATTTGTACAAAATCAATATCTTTTGAAGTAGTTGTAGTAACTACTACCGTTCCAATTTCATGTCGTTTAATGACAGAGCATTTAATAAAGGTTCAAAGTAATACAGTAGAGAAAATAAAAATACCATCATGAATATAGCTAACCATGATAAACGTAATAATTAATCACACAAGTAATATTTATTTTTAATGTGGATAAGAAAAAGAATTTCCCAAAATTTGGTACTTAATATTGAAAAAATTCTTTAAACAAACCATTGATTGGACAACTCGTATTTTTTTTTAAAGAAATGAAATTAATTGCATTATTTATTTGATTTTCAACTCTGTAGCGGACTTTCGAACATTTAATATGTGTTGGAGTTAAATTGTACTTAAATATAGAAATAAGAAATTCTGAAAAAAAGTGACATGATTTTAATGAGATTATAGTATAAAAGTGGTTTAAATATTTTTCTGAATCTTAATTTCCTTCTTTCAAAAATAGAAAAAAATATATTAAGCTTCAATAGTGAGAATGAAAGGAATTTTACCTTGAAAAAATGTTTAATGATGTATCAAATGTAAGTACATATGGGGATGGGAATTTCTGTTCGTATGAATGAACTGTTTTTACCTTTTCTTGTTCAGTCTTAAAGAACTGACTTTAATCTGTATTTTAACTCATTTGTTCTTTAGATTCCTCGAACGAAAATCTCAAAAGTATTATAACGAATTTAACACTGTACAATAACTACATTCGATTACTTTACACGTTTGGTAAAAATTCGAACTGGGTGAATTTTAACAAAAAATCATGTTTTGTATTAAACTAATATTAGTCGAACATTATTTTTTTATTTTAAGATGATAGTGAAAATAAATTATTTTCGGTAATTTTTCAGTACTAGTATTTGCTACATATTTAAGTATTCAGAATAAATACATTGAAGTAAATATTGATAACATTTTTTTAAATCGTTTTTATGTTACGAGTAATAAGTGCATTATGAGTTTTAGACAAACACATTTTTAAAGAAAAAAATTTAATTAAAAAGTCTGCTTCCAGTGTTTTAATGTACCATGCATTATATTATTATCTGTTACTAAAACAGAAAAATTAATATATAAATAAATTTAGTTAGCAGTATCTTCAAACATTACATACTATGTGCATAAACTTCTTTTAATTATTTTCTACACTTTTAGTAAAAGAGGTAAACATTAATAAAACAACACATGAAATATATTAAGCATTCAAATTCACTTTCAACTCTTATTCTCTTTCCTAAAATGTAATATTAATAATGAAAATTAAAGCGAAAATGTTTCTTAAGACTGTCTTTATAAATAATTCTTAAATATGATCAAATTCTAATTATAAATATCTAAACCAAACTTTCATTTATTACTATGCACATGGTATTCATGTTTTTTTTTTTTTTTTTTTTTTTTTTTTTTTTTTTTGGCGGTTTCTTATTAAAACCGAACAAAAAATATAAGAATTTTAGAATTGGCTCATAAATTCAGAAAAGTCAGTATAAATCAGATTACAAATTTAAAAAGAAATTCACAGTTAAATGGAAAAAGTGATTAATTTTTATTCCATTTGGATGCAGAAATCGAATATGAAAAGAACAAGAATAGTTCAAGGGAACCAAACTCCTGCCTTTCAAACTTTTAATTCCAGTTAGAAGTCCCCTTTCTTTAGTAATGAGGACCTACTTCGAAGACCTGCCTGTTTCGGATCTATTTCGAAGGTTGGCCCGCTGAAAGAGCAAGGTCAATTCCCCCTCAGGAGCCATCTCGCCTGGTTTGGACCTGTTTGTTTGGAAGACCTGACACTTAAATAACTATTTCACTCTTTAAGATTAAATGGTTTGAAAGAAAAGGTTATTCTTTTGATCTGCAACACTAATTGTAAGTTTCCCTTCTCTAATTTTTACTTATGAGAGTATAAAATAATGGTTGTAAAATAATTTTCAAAAGTTTATTTTAAGTAAATATTTGATAAAATTTGTCCCAAAATTGGACAATTTGTTATTGAGAAATGAAAGCAAGGCGAATGTTTAAGAAAAATAATTCAAAATTGTATATAAATATATATATTAATTTTAAAACTGGATCTTGTAAATGCGCAGGGGTATCACATAATTTTAACTATTAATAATAAATTACTGAGATACCTGTATTAAATTTATTCTGCATGTTAATTGATCCTAATATACATAATGTT
>BMAW01127359.1:0-10412 GCA_019974015.1 Nephila pilipes | reverse complement strand
CGATATTTACTGGGGGGGGGATACTGATATTAATGTTGATTCCTTTGTGTTTTTTTTTTTTAAGAATGTTGTGAATTCTCCAGATAGTCACCATCTGAGTCATATATTTCTCCTACATTCATTTCTCTGAATCAATATTTCTTAACCTATTAAAGGAGTCATTGTAGAATTCAGTAATTCGAACCTTACTCTCTCCATACTCAGGTTACTTCAAACTATGTAGCTTCCTGAAATCAATAAAATCATTATTAACAAGTGCAATTTATAATATTTTCTTCACAAGAATCAGTTAATATGCAGAATAAATTTGCAGAACACCCTTGTATATATGTCTTCATATTTTAGTAAAAATCTACAGATCGTCAGACACTAGACTCTGAAAATTTGGTATACAAGTTATTTAAAGTTCTTTGAAGAAAACTGGAATAATATAAAAGAATTCATGCGGTTAATCGTAACTATCAGGCTTGATTTCTTAATTTAAAACTAATTCCTAATTTTAAAAATTAGTTTTTATTTGAAACCCAAACGTGGTTTAAATAACTATTTTCTCTCTCGGAGAAAAAATATTATAATGAACTAACTCCGCATTTTGTTACTTACTATCCACTATTTGGGTCCCAATTTTCTGTAGTCTTTCTTGGAAAACACTATTGTGCAGATAATTTATCATACATGCTATAAAATACATAAAACATGCTATAAAATACATAAAACATACTGTGTAAGAATGATTAACTTTAAATTTATTAAATGAAACTTTTGACTTTTAAAAATAGTTTAAAATATGTGTCACTAATTTTTTTTAATGTAATAGATCAATATTCTTATAAAATTATTTGATATGAAGTTATTGAATATAAATATACTAATATAAACTTATTTAATATTAATGTATTAATATAAATCTGTTTAATAATAATATACTAATATAAAGCTATTTAAAATTAAATACATTAATTATGTATACGATATAAAACTATCAACCCATTTTAAAATCTTTCAGTTATCTCATAAATTAAAACCGTATTAAATGCATGAAAAACAATTTTATCTTTTTTTTTTGTCTTTTGCTATAAAGGATTATCACTATTTCAGCGAAAAATGTAACGTTTATGTGATTCAATTCTTGTAGCATTAATTCTTCCCTTAGATGAGGATTCAGCTTAATGTAATTAGCTAAAAACGTCTCAAGATTGATCATTTCAAGTGATATCACGTGATATGTTCGACAATACACGTAACGTTTAAATTCAAACCTTCGTGATCTTTCTGCACGAATCTCTTAAGCTTGATCTTTTGAGTGGAATGTTCTTCAACGTTAGTACTTTTTGCACTTAAATCGGAGTCAACGAAATTTTTTTCAAAACTGGAGTGAACTTTTGAGATATATTTGATATTTGGATCCCCAATTTCATGTTTTTTTTCCTTACAAGTGGTGAGAAAAAAATAAAATATTTTCTTTGCCATTTTTACTTTTATTTTTCTTTCCAGAAAAATGTTAAGGAGGTAAGGAAATTAAGGAATAGTGTGTGTAAACTTTATTTTTTTTCTTAAATAATTTGAAGAAAATAAAAATTAAATTAAACATAAATTTTGATTTTTTTTGTTATATATTCTCATGTGTTACTCTTTATAGACAAGAAACACATAACTAAAGACAATTAATTATAATGAGATTTTTTTTTCTAAATTTACGAATAAAGGGAATTAGAGAAAAAATCCTTTGGAGCTATGTATAGTAAAAAAAGGAATTAAGAAGCCTTATTTTTCTGAAACTTATGATTAAAAAAAAATGTTAGAAAAAATATCACAATTAAAAAAAATGATACTTAGTTTTTAACATTAATTGCACCCCAAAGCATGTTTCACCGTTCCTAAAAGAAAACAAATTAACACAAATACAGAGACAAGTACAAAATTTTACAAAGTAAAATACACTAATGAGCGTAACCCTCTATCTTTCTTCACAAACAAATTCTTAATTTAAAATTTGCATTCGTAGAGAAGAAGACGTGTCATTTAAGATGCGTATTACTTCTCTATTTTTTCATTCATTTTGTATTGAAAGGTATTACAACATCTAATTTCATTTGCTAGATTTGCCTACGATGTAATGTGGTTTTGATTAGTCCTTTGTATCACCAGTGTTGTATACCTGCCGCATATATTCTGTCTCTTTTTCAAATTCAATCATGTTCAAATTATCATTTATTCTATTCACATATAAAATGAGATTTGTAAAATATTTTTTTTTGAAGTTATAAAAGAATGAAAAAAATTCTTTTATTTTCATTCCAAAACTTCGCATATGGATGTAGTACGAGCATGAAATGTTATTGAATGTTGATTGGCATTTAAATCAACAGCACACCTTCGAAGAAATGTGTTTTTTTAATTTACCTAAATTTTGCTTATAAAAATATTTTTTATGAACTAATGAGGCTTGAAAATCCAAAAAGCCCTCAAGTAAGGCTTTCTAAGAGTATAGTTTTACCGTTGCATTTTATACAAGTATAAGCAAAAATTGAGACTTTGAGCAAAACATGGTAACTCAAAATAAAATAAATATATCGACATTTTGTCAGTTGAATAAGAAAGCTATGATAGCTTGAGTTCTGAACACTGACAGTTTTTTTTAAAAAAGTAACTATAATTTTCACTTTATTGCAATACAAAAACACTTCTACTCGATATAAAATCTCAAGAATAATCTATTCAATGTATAAGAACGCCTTTCAAATATATATATATATATATATATATATTGTATACATACATATATAGTAATCAAAAATGTCAATTTTAGACCCTTGCCGGTAAGAGAAATTCATTATCAAGTAATATTAAAACAGCTGTAAACCAGCTTCTAAATGAAATAGAAACAAAATTAAGCAGATTTTTAAGGATGAAAAATTAAATTTTAAATTGCAACTAAAAGTAAAAAAAAATCCATATTTTGACCATAAGTTGTATTTTGAATGTGCACTGTCATCGAAATAGAAAGAAACTTTTAGTTTTTATTGAAAATATTAACACCGTCTGTAGCTAAGAACAATTTCTGTTTATATACGAGAGTTTAAAATAATAAAACATTACAGCTATGCTCGAACGATTTTTTCACCATCAATTTTGTATTTAATTTATTAAACTATTTTTATGTGCTGGAAATGACACATTCTTGCATGTGATTAATGCGATGAAGTTGCGATACAGAAGTGGTTTCCTCATTGTCAACTAGTAACAGCGTAGTATGATATTGGAGATAGAACTCTTCAACACAAGTCTCATATTGATTAAAATCTTTTGACAAGAATAATACAAACAACAACTCACCTACTTTCATTTCGGTACAAGTATTTTTATGGGATTTTATATTTAATACATAAATGAAACATAATGAATGCATAAATGAAATTTACAAATGTATTTCACTTTGAATTACATTAAAATGTAATTCGAAGTGAAATACATTTGTAAATTTGAACCTATGCAAAAACTAATAACAATTTTATCAATTATGTCCCTACGTTATTTATATATTCTATTGAAAACATGCCTTGATCCATGGGAATAAATGAAAAAAGAGACAATATAAGATGAAATTTTTTCTCAGTTCTCAGAATAAAGGTAGTTTGAGTAATCACAAATATTAAAGAAGAAAACTTCCACGTAATCTTATTTCCGATCAACATGTTACATTTTATGTTATTTTAAATACTAACTTAACAATAATAAAGTTTTAACTTAATCCTCTAACTTAACAATAATAAGGTTTCAGCTTAATTCTCTCAACTTAATCCTCTAATTTCATCTCAATCTCTTCTTCTTTTTTCAATATTTTACTGCAAAAAAGCTGCAAAATTTCAGATCGGAAATAAAAAAAAAATCTCAAAAGTCTTAATTATTAAGAATTATTCGTAATTCTTAATCTCAAGTAGAATTGTAAGAAAAAGAGTCAACTACAAAGAGATAATATACGTAGAAAATTCCAATTTTGAATTCTTGACAATGCTGTTGGATGCTCTAGTTCTTGTAATAAGCTCAATCATGATTTTAAAAAAAATTCCTTGGATAAATAATACGTCCTTTTAACAAATAAAAGACTTAGAATAATTCTCACTTAGAATAACACATCTCTTAAAAAGCTACTCTAAGAAAAGTTAAACATCGTAATTGCATTGTTAGAAAAAAAAATATGCGTATAATTAGCTTTATCACATACTAATTTCTATTATAGCTTACGTTCCTTACATGTAATTGTTTACATCATTAAAAAACAAATGCTTTATTTACAATTAAATTTAATGAGCTGTTAAATGAATCCCTCCTTCTTATAAGTGAAGCATTCTGCTTTTGAAGCGAAGGAACAATATTATTAACGCATTACCGTTTTGTTCATCATTCCTTTAAAATTCAGTTTTTCGCATTTTAATTTCATATTTATTATTATACACCATTGTCTTTCACTTTTGTATTTAACTACATAAAATAGTTTCCAATATCTTTGGTCTGTTCATGAAATAACTGCGTATTAAATTATTACTTTAAATATCTCAATAGATGAAAGGTATCTAACCCATTAAAGATTAAAAATATTCTTGAAAATTTTAGCTTTTGTATAGAGGTATTATAACTCTTACATGTCCTCATAGATTATATTATACTCTATTTAAAAAAAAGTACGTATAATTCGAAATAATTTTTTTGGGGAACGTACCAGATATTATTATTAATAATTTTCTCTTCCACTTTAAAGATAATATTAGCAGAAAAATAATTTTACAATATTTTACTAATCTCAGAAAACAAAATTGATGTTTTTTTTTTAAAATTAAATTCATGTTTCTGATAAAGATAATGTTCTGACTAGATTCACTGTATCTGAAATAATGGTTTCACTTACAAGTGGATCAAATACTGTTACACGGAAGATTGAAAATGCGGATCTAAAAATAATTCCATATAAAATAGCAGACTTTTGGAAAATAGCAGACTTTTTTATATAAAGCTAAGAATATAAGGTTTATTACGTGCAATTTAAATATCCAGCAACCACACATAATCAAACAACTTCATATGTAGTGCCCTTCAAAGTCCAATAATGAAGCCAGTTACAACACAGTTGATCACGACCAATTTTGACATAAAGACATAAATTCTGCAGTTGAGCTTGATTCTCTGACTCTAACTTGAGTCATAACTCCACAAAAAATACTTTTCATCATAAATATCATTACAGTTGTTTCTTTTACTTGTTTCTTTTGTTTCAGTCGGGATGCCTGGGTACTGCGGACGAGATTCACTGTATCTGAAATAATGATTTCACTTACAAGTGGATCAAATACTGTTACACGGAAGATTGAAAATGCGGATCTAAAAATAATTCCATATAAAATTGTTAGTAGGGAGAACCGGAGATATTACATATGCTTGTATTCACGAGAAAGGACATATGATTACGAATTCTTCACGGGAGGTTAAAAACTATTCTTGAGCCCCAACTAGCAAATTTTCAATAATAAGCTGTTGATTTAGTGATCTCGTATCCCACACAATTCCTCCTATGTTGAAGACGACAAGCAATTCTCATCCACGAGATAAGGTAGAATATGAATATTCAACGTTGTCGTTTCGCTGTCCATCCAATTTTGTATAAATAGAATGGTCACTGTATCTAAATATGTTTCTTAAACCGACTTTAGCCTTTTTAGGACAAGATGCACGACCAAGTGTCTTGGAGACGGAGAAATTCGAGAAATTTATCAATATATTATATGAATTGCATATAAAGCTATTAAATGTTATGCAAGTATTTAACTTTATGTTAAAAATATTAGACAACTTGTTTGGAGATTATAGTTATTTTATTGGATTTATAAGTCTCAAATAATACACCTCATGGTTTTATACTGGTATTTTTCCATTGAAAAACAAATGCCATTTATTTAAAATTGAGTATAATGTGTATGCCACAGAGTATCTTTTAACTGCATTTAAAAGCGAAATTTTTTTGAATTTTGAGGTTGAAAATGAGATGAAATAAATGAAAAGAATTTTTAATGACCAGAATATGCAACATTAAAAAATAGTAACTAACTATTTGTAAATAATACACAATGTGAAATGGAAACAGAGTTCTGGTTAAGAAAAGCAGCTCTAAAGAAAAATGTTAATAAATGAATATGAATCAAACAGAAAGAAGTTAAAATCTTATAATCAAACTCAAATGATTTAAAATAATAAAATTCAGCAAAAATGCTTAGTGATTTTATTTGTAAGAAACCCATTGACAACTCTTATTATATTAACCTGTCTTACATTTTAAAATTCTGTAAAACTTTTAAAAAAAGAAAAATAGCTTTTTTGAGCTTCAAATAAAAAGTAATAAAATTTATTTTCATAATTTAGGAAAGTATACACAAGCACACACACACACACATATATATATATATATGTGTGTGTGTATGTATATATATATATATATATATATATATATATGTGTGTGTGTGTGTGTGTGTATATATATATATATATATAAATATATATGTGTGTGTATATATATATGTAGTTATTTGTGTAATGATTTAAATTTGTAATAATTTCATTGAAAAAATAAGTTAACTTGCTAATTTTCCCATTTTTTATAGCAAAAGTAAAGAGTTTGTTCCTATTTTCTGATCCAATTATAAATTATCCTCTTATTTGTTAAATAACCAGTTCATAAAATCTGTTGAATCAGTTTTTCCAGAATCATAAATCTGTCGGAAATAATCCCTACTAGACCGATAGGCGTCAGGGAAATTCCCCAGAATTTCTTCATCTTATAACACATCAACGGTAAAAATCACTACCATAAAATCAGTTGCAAGGTAAAATCGCTTTTCTAAACTTTCCTGTAGTCGAGAAGATGGAACTGCGTGTTCTGCTTTCGGGTTACATTTTGCCTCCCTCTCAGCAAGAATAAACAAATGATCTTAATTACACGATGAATTTGAAATTCGGCTTTTTTTACTTATCTTTAATCTTTAACTTCATTAGAAATATACATATAATTCTAAGTTAATCTGGCAGAATTTTTAATTACACAAAATTGTACTAAAAATTACGAATTATAAATACGAAAAACAAAATTTAAATTAATTAATTAAAATAAAATATAACAATTACTATATAATTACTTGAAAAAATTCAGTGAAATATCAAAGTAGCCAAAACAATCAGTTCTAAGATATTTTCCTTACTTAAAATTTTCAAAACATTATAATGAAACAATAAATTCACTTAAATATATACAAGGGAAATCCAAAAAGGGATTTTACATAATAATATTAATTCAAAACAAAAATATATCTTTATTAAAAATTACGACCAATTTATATAAATACAGTTAGACCAAAGGAAAAGAAGCAAATCTCAAAAGAAAAACGATTAAATTAAGGCACAAATGGAGATAAGTTTTAAATACTGACATTGGTTAGTGAAAGTAAGCTTAAACCAGCTTAACGAATCGATCTGTCACGAACTGGATCATAAATGCTATCATTAGTAGATGTGTCATATATTTCTAGCACAACAGTTGACTTCTACTCAAATGAAGGATTTCGTTCATTATTTACGGCCCCTATTGGTTTTAATTTGTCGTTTCAAAGTCTGTTATTAGCGGCTGTTTTTTCTTCCTTCTTTTTTTTTTTTTTGGTTTATCATGTTGCTTAGATAATCCTTGATACTTTGCTATACAAAACTTAAGATTAAATTTTTAAGAACGTTGAAATTTTAGTGCATGCTCTATGCTATAAAAAAGAAAATGTGGTTCCATAGTTGTAGCAAATTTCAAGCCCTTGTGAATTAAATCTGCCGTTAATAGCTGAACTTCACCTTAGACTTCGTCATTATCAACTTGAATTATCAAAATAAAAAAAATGCTTAGAAATTTGTAAAAAAATGTTATACATGACAAAAATTGTGGTTTTAAGAACATATTTCATGCTAAAAACATGTTAAACAATTATTTTTTTAACTTAAGCGAGTGAATATCAACAAAGTATTGACGTGATCGATTTCCTGTTTGGCTGGAAATCGAAATGCTGTGTGCAAGTTGAAGTATAACGAAATGAAGAAAAATGAGATTATAAAATTCAGGTATTCCCCGTAACTCCAGAATACAAAGTAAAGGAGCCATGAAGTAGACCAAGTCACTCACACATGTGTGGGTGTAAAAAGACCGTCTACTGATTACACTGCTAAAATTAGAATTAAAAAATAATTTGGGGGATTCGTGCTAGAACAAAAAAATTGCGTGAAATATGCGTGAATTTTCCGATGTGTAGTGGTGAATCCGGATCTCATCGGTGGTGACAATTCGTCACGACAGCTATCAAAATTAACCAATGATGATTGTCAAATTGTTTCAGCCCCGTTTAACAGTTGGCAGATACAATGGTAACACCAACCTCCCCTAGCAGTGCCATTGGTGGCCAAAACAGGGACTTTTAGAATCCCTGCGTAGTATCCCTTGTATTAATGAATCTTCAAAATGCGAGTTTATCATCAATAAGAAAAATAGAAATAATTTTTAACAAAATGGAAAATAAAATAAACAAAATATTCAGACGTAATAGGTGATGAAAATATTATGTTAATCTGTCTTCTTGACTAATCCCTTTTTATCTTTTTTATTGAAAAAAAAGTGCGACTTGTCCGGAGTATATGGAGTAATCATAATAATAAAAGAAGTACTGTGTGGGTAGACAGTTCAGCCTAACGACGGAAAGGTCCTGATGCACGAAATTTAGTTGGACGTAGCCATAGGTAATAATTGGTGTGCTTCTCAAAGATTTTTTTTTATCGAAATTGCCTTTCGATTTTTTTTAATAATTCAATCTTGAAAGGAATTTTGGTTTTCTTTTTGGGACGCAACGTTCTAAGATTAGGGTCTTGCACTATCGGAGATATCCAGGTATTTTATAAAACAGATTTTATTTCAGGTGTATACATTAATTAGTCCAATTTTTAGAAAATTTTAAAATAGTCTCGAAAAGCATCTATTTCTGACTTTTTCTTAAATATATTTTCAAATCGTTCCATCAAGAAATATATCGATTCAAACGACGTAGTATTCATATTGAATGTGGAATTTAACTTTGTCCCTTTTTAATATATATATGCATATATGTGTGTGTGAGAGTAAATATTTAACTACACAACCACTGAGTAAGGTTTCCACTTTTTTTGCGGCATTTTTTCCCTCCAGGAAGATGATTATTCTCATTGCATAGCTCTGGTGTATAGTACATTACAAATGACGTCATGAAGTATATTTGTTTCCAAAAATTTAATTTTTTAATCAACAGTTTTTTGGAGCTCATTATATGTATTCAGTTTTTTTATACTTTGAAGCCGAATTGCGATTCATTTTTTAAATTAATCATAAAAAAAGCATTCTTTAAAAAATTATATTTTAGTTAGAAAATTATTGTTATTACCTAGATTTTTTTTTAAAAAAAATTCAAACTTGTGAAGAATGGGTACTCCAATAATTTCTTTATAAAATTCAGCTAAATGTTGTATTTAAATAATTGTTTCGTAAAGGTAGCAAATGACATTTCAAAAACGAAAATAGAATTATATTTACTGCACACTGCTTCTTTTGAGTAATTTTAACTACTTTTACAGATATTTAAGTACCAGCAATAATCAAAGGGTAACATAAATCAAACTTTTGAACACATAAATCAAGTACTAAACATTTTTTCTGCATCTAACTTCATTTTATCTCAGATTATCAAGTACCCAGATGATCCAAAAGAATAACATCTAATTTTTCGTATACGATTTTATTATTTCAATCCCTATAAATTCCATGTGGCGTGGTGTGGAAGTTAGGAGAGGGGGCTACATCTCAGATGTCGTACTTGGGACTTAACCGTAGTTCAAAATTACCAAGTCCATCGCTAACAGCTCTCGCGTTGCTTCTAGCTCGACGTTAATAATACCAAAGCAAACAATTCGGAAACTCCATTTTTAAGTCTCATTGAGCTTACAAACTTTAAGATATTAAGTGTCATTCCCTTCGTAAAACAATGGTTAATAATTGCGATTCACATCACCATAACTTCTTGAACATTTTACTTGTTTTATTTATTAAGCAAAATTAATTCTTATAAGTACAGATATGCGATTTTAGTAGCTTTTGGCGACTCTAAAACTGGATGCCTATTTAGTTTAAGACTTACAATAAAAACTAATAATAAAGGACTTATATAATACAGAGTTTGCCAAAATTAAGTGGGCGTTGAAGTATAAAAAATGCCAAATATGAAGTATAAAACAATGCCTATACTTCCTTTTAATCAAATTAATTCTGTATAAATAAAAATGTTTTTAAAATGATTATATGTAAAGTTATAAAA
>BMAW01127356.1:4289-16242 GCA_019974015.1 Nephila pilipes | reverse complement strand
CTGTTGTACTTCGTATTGCTCTATATGACGGGTATCAAATGACCTATGAAATAAACATACGTTATATTAGCTAAGTGCATGCTCCATAGTATTCTTAATAAAACTGACTATTCAGTGTAAATTTCATGCAAATTGTTTTTCAAACATTTGAACAAAAAATGCCTCTATTATAGTCATCGACCCAACCCTTAAGTTAATGCAATGATGTGGAGGAAAATACACATGTTAAGAGAGAAGAAAATGAATTAATCATTGTATTGAATTTGGAAGAACACTTGTAGTAAGAAGGTTCAATATGCAGAATATGTGTACACTGTGCTAAAGACGAAAGTAAAAGGACTGAAAGTGTACTATTATATACGGAATATGCGAGAATTATGCGACACGGTACAATTTATGCGATGTGCAAAATTGTACTGCGCATAAACTTATTTTGTTCTATATCTTATGAGTGCTTATCACTTCTTTATATCTTTCTCAAAATTTATCTGAGTAAAAATATCCGACCTTTTCATCGCATTTTCAAACATTATTTCATTACCAATGGGACTTTTGTATCCTATTATTGATCCCTGAGTGATTTAATTTAAGCATATCATCTATATACTTGTAATTTGTTTAACGTTTTTTTAAGGTACTTGTTTCATTTTTCTCAGAAAAATATCGTAGAGAGGTTCAAATTGCTGAATTAGTGATTGTATTGTTTATATCCTTACCCATACCATAAAGAACATTCTTCAAATATTAGTTTCATATACTAAATTAATGAGAAGGAATACATACAAGAAGTTTGCATCAAAATGTATAAATTTTATATATATATGTTACTCTTACCCTACGAAAAGAGAAGGCAGGTCATTATGCTAAAAAAATTCAAAATAATCCATTGCTGTAATGTTAAGCATTTGCAGAATTTCAATCATTTGCTTCGGGTTCTTCGGAATTATAAGAAAAAAATATTTCATGATAGATTGTATATCAGTTAATCCTGAGAATAAAATATTCCACTTTTACATCAGTTTATCAAGCATTTTTTTACATTATCACATTCAACCAATCGATTTTTTGGATTGTTCTTTTTTATTTATTAATATGAAGTAAATTGTTACTTTGTAATATGCAAATCATGTTGCGGTTTTTCAATCTTACTTTAACTATTATCTCTTAGAATAATTTGGACTGCAGCATTTAATATTACTATGGCTCTCTAATATCTATCTGAAGTGTGATCGCTAGAAATATGATATACAAGTTCTGCTACTGCGATCGTTGCGCGAAATGTTTGAAAATTACAAAGACTGTTACCAATGCAACATTCAAAAGTAACATTAACCCAAGATGAACACTCATTAAACGCCATAGCATGAACATATACAACAAGAATATGGTGAGTTCTTGTTCTAATTTTATTTATAAAAGTTGTTTTTTTTAAAAAAATTAAAATACTTTAGTCAATAAAAATTATAATAGTGCAAAAAAAATCTTTTCAATCATTAATGTAACACCTAAAGGCTAACATCACCAAATTTGTCATCTGCATTCAAGTACTTGACGCTATAAATGTTCGGGAACAACTATTAAAATAACGAAACTGACGCAACTAAAACATTTTTATGTCACATATTTACTTAATATCACATTCAAAATGCTCACCTCCTTCTATATCCCTACAAATTTGTCATGAATCTTTCATTAAAACAGAATTATAGATCTTCTGTCCAGCTCCTTTGGGATGCTCGCCGCTTTCTACCAGCTTCATTCTACCCAAAATATTGTCCATTTAATGCGGATTTCTGGGGAAACAGATAGAAGTCTAGAAGTATGGCTCAAGATTTGTCGAATAAAACTTGAATGGTCTAATATGGTACTTTGTACTCTTCTAGAAACCTCTTATTGAACATTGGGAATAGAAGTTAGCGGGTTTGACGATGGGGAAGAAATTTGTCTCAGGAGTTCTTTGTCATTTCCCAAAATCTCCAGCAATCTCATGAATAATTACCCGACGGTCGAACCTGGCTGGTGTTTCGATAATTTTCATCCGCTTTGAAGCGTGGATCGACGACAGGAACTGAATCATCGCCAATGTTGTCAGCCATCTTGAAAATACTTAAACACTCAAAATACTTTCAGTTGAAATTTTTTTCTTTGTCATATACTTCTTTTAATAAATTCTACTTTTGTAAGCTGCTTTTTTAAAAAAGCTTCATTAGTCACTGCTGTCCATTGATCATTTATGTTTTTCTTGAACCAAAAGATAAGTTTAATGCAAATGAAGAATAAGAGTTATAAATTAATATCTAAGAATCTGCTTCCACCGAAATTTACATTACTTTCATCAAGATTCAAATAAGGATAAAATAATAATCAGTATAATAATATCTTCCATTAGAATTAACCTAAAAAAATAAGATCTTAAAATGTATAGAAATTAGTTGAAATTATCGTTAAAAAGCTAAACTTATATATTCAACTTGAAATGTAGATAAATAATGTAATATACTATTACTAGCAGGTGCCAAAGATGCATAAACTTTTAATTTGTTTATAGTCGCGATATCATAAATAATATAGTTTTTTTGGTACAAGATAAATAAGAAATTAAAGTTTTTATGAGATCAAAACAGCCTTTTAATTCCATGTCATTAGACAAAGAAACAAAACTATTAAAATTATCTATACCTGTAGAGATTGAAGTCAAACTATGAATCATATTTATAGAGTGTCTTTTATATATATATATATATATATATATATATATATATATATATGTATATATGTTTTTTTGTATATATGTTTTTTATATATATTTTTTTGTTAATATGAGAATAATTAACATGTAATGATTCTCATATTAACAAAAAAAGATACATGAAAGCTATGAAATAAATGTCATAAAATACGAGTAAGTACAAATGAATTTTGAAGTTTGTATATTTTTCATGAATGTATGTCGCTGATTTACTGCTGTATTAGAAAACTTTTAAACTCGCAGATTCTGATTTAGAATTAAATTGTAGATAAAAAAAAACACTAGCTATGTCTTTATACAGTTAACTATGATATTCTAAACTTTATTTAGAATATAATTATATTTTCTTTCCATTGTAATTTTTATCTTTCATTTACTCATATTTTTATAACCTTTGCAAAATGAGAAACATTAGGATATAGTTATTTTTCTTAATATCAAATAACAAGGCCTCCATAATATGTAACATTAAGTATTATTAAATTTCCATATATACAGTTGACTCTTTGAAAACAAAGATAGGGAATGGTTGTGACAATTTTTCCTCTTTGACAAGTCATGTTTCTAAGTCTACTTTTATCGTGTATTTGTACAGGTCATTAATTAATGTCTTAACACTTCATGAATAACAGAATTTAAATCTTCTTTCTTAAAAATATTATTTGAATTTGAATTAGTATACTAAAATTCTGGAAGAACCTATTATGTACGTGAAGGAATAAAAAATACTTCTAATCTCAGCTACTGTCAGCTGAAAGTTTGAGGATGAGGTTAATGATGATAATTCATGAGTTATGAATAGTTTAAAATTAGTTAATTAAACAACATTTTGTTTTCTTTCCTTTTCCTCTTCGTCAACCCTTTCATCCTTTTATATTTGAGAAAAGAGCCGCTACTTAATTACCATTTCACGTTCTTAATATTGGCCAATCTCTAAAGTTTGTAATATCAAAATAATCTTATTTTACTCATGCATCCAAGATAATGCTTTTATAATATATCTAATCTGTGTTCAAAATAATAATGCTATGTTAATAACTGACTTTTGCGAATTGTGACATATATCTCTTCACTAAAAGTAGATTTTTTTATCTAATTAGATATTTATTACATTTTACTCAAATGTAGTATAGAAATGTGTCGATGGGAAAACAGGAATGTAAAGGAGAATTTTTTAATTCTGAACTCCTTACTATATTGATGCATTTTTTTCCCCTTATTTCTAAATAATTTAAAGCATCATTTTCTTTCTTAATAAGTGTAGAAATACTACAAATGGTAATCAATGCAAGTTAAGAATAATTTCTGGTAGAATGTTGATTACTTTAATATCACACAGTAGCTTTTATATTGTGACATTTATTACGTCTTAGAACATAACAAAATGTAGAAAAAGCATAAGAATTGATGGATCCGTTTTAAAAACACCCTCGAATGGATGATATAAAATTTGACATGAATCATATATTGTTGCTAGCTCAGATGTCGTACTCGTTAATATGTAGTGTGAGTGTTTTCTATTCGACTCAAATTCGATGTGCAAAAACTGAATCAAATATAACAATCACTAAAAGTCAATAAATCTCTACAAGGCGACAGGTAGATACCTCGCTCACACATTCTTATTCAATAACTCTTGCAATATAATATTTGAGAGTGCCTGCTCCATGATAACAACTAGATAGATTATGTTAGTTCGTTTCAAATAATTACCGAATTAAAGTGACTATACCAAAGTCTTCCCCAGTTGTGGCTGACTGTATTTCTTGACTTCACTATCATCACTATACCCCGTGGCAACTCTTAATCTGCGTCAACCTATAAGGCATTGTTAACTGAGGAGCTAGTGCCACTCTACCTCTATCAGTCTAACTTTTGCTTTGATTTTTCTCTCCTATCCACCTTATTTCATTTTAATACTACTACCTCTTAATTCTCTAGCCACGTTTCACTTTGGTTGGGAAAGAAATTGTTATTATAGCACATCAATCTTAATTAAAGTCCCCAAGGTTAGTGAAGAAAAAGGAATAGCACAACGTCACAAACAGGCGATGTTCAAGGTATGAGGTTCGTCACCGATACCTTTTTTGTGCTGTTTCTAAGAATGACGTTTAAAACTCAAATTCGCTCTGGGACACTCTTCTTTTCTTTTTTTTTTTGCTTCTGAAGTTTTCTATTATAGTTAAGTGTCGTACTTGGTACTTTAATTAAATTTTTGCACAACAAATTCTCTTTTATTGTTTTTTATCATAAAACTTTAATTTACATAGTACAGAAATCAGATTAATACATACACACACACACACACACACACACACACACACACACACACACACACACATATATATGTATATATGTATATATATATATAATTAAGGATGGCCTAATATTTTAATTGATGAATTAAAAGGTCAAACTTTGAACCAGCAGCACATTTAATATGGACGTTTCACATTAATATGTATTTCACCAATGGACGAGAATTATTTTTTACCATGTATTTAAGTTGATGAAACGATCTTATTCAATCTTGGATCTAAAATCCGTCTTTTTGGCTGAGACATCAACACTACAGGCTGCTTCTCGTTTCATGACTCCAATCTCCTTCGAGAGCAAGCTCCTTCAGTAGCAGAGACAGCGCCGTCTATGACAAGAATTGTTTTCTATAAATCCACATATAAATATTATTGTGTGTGTGTGAGAGAGAGAGAGCAAAACATCAATATTATAATTCACAAAATATCAAAACTTAAACTAATTAATCATATTATTCGTAAATTCATAACATTAATATCTAAGAATCTACATAATTTCAGAAATTATGCAGCAATAAAAGAAAAGTTGTTATATCTCATATAAAATTTTAAAAAATAATGGAATTAAACAAAATTATTTTTAGGATTCAGATTGATGAGCTTTCATATAATACCATAGAACTCCGAAAAACAACTTTGCGTAGACTCTTTTCACCCTAAAAAGCAATTCTTAGGTTTATTAGGAATTCAACTATTGGACTCGATATAAATACAGCGATGAAACTCACAAATATGAGAATTTTGGAGCACCAACTTAGAAGTTTCAGATACACAGTTATAAGTCAATATTTACTTGATACGTAAATTATATATACAAAAGAAAAAGTTTCAAAAACACCTTTTAAAGCAAACAAAAGAATTTTTTTTTATTTCTAGTATACATAATTTTTTTATTCTAATACAACCCAAAAACTGCATTGATTTCCATTACTAAAGAAAATAAGTGTGAGAAATATCAATTCGCTTTATCTCGTTATAATACGTTTTGCTTATTAGTGCTTGTCTGTAATATTCCTCTGATTTTAAGTTATAATCTTCATTTAGACTCGCTAGATCTTAATTTAAATGTTATTGTTTGATTTAAGAAAACAAACCATTCAATTGTGTTCCTTGTATCCAACTAGGTGAAATACATAACGAGAAACAGGATCACAGTGATAAATGCGTGTGATAAATAAAATGGTTCATCATGTTCCATCAAGTATCTAGATACTGAAATCTAGATACCATACCTTTCATTCAGAAAATCTATATTAATTCAATTTTCGTTCATATTTAAATAATTTTGTGCAAGTGATTATAATGACTGACATTTTTCTTAACTATTGATATGTGTTGTTATAAAATAATGTTCAAATTTTTTTTTCAGATATTCTTTTAAAGATACTCTGATGCATATATTTTTTGTTATTTATTCTGATATTTTATGAACTTTAATTTATTTTTACAAATAATAATCTATTATGCAAGTAAGTGTTCTCGTTTTAAGAGAATTGTATATATTTCAAGTTTTAAATTGATTACTTATTTGCTATGTTGAATATAGTTTTAATCTGTGAAAAAATCCATTCGATGCATTTTTATCTAATAGGAGATTTTTAAAATTTATAAAATGGTTCACTTTTTTTACATTTCTCCTTTTATTTACTTGATAAAGAAAATGCATTAATCATCATATTGAGCTTGCTTTGAATTGCACTGTAAATGCACCATTTTTAACATAATGATAAAAGAGTTCTTGTTCTGGTTAGATTGTATAAATTAAGTTTCAAGTAAGTTTAAATTTTATTCAATTTTTGTCAGTTTCTGATAATGGAATTTTTCTGAATTTTTTTATTGTTTTAATATTTGATGCATTGCTTCAATTTCAACATAATTTTTATACTACATCTATTCTTTTCTTCTAGCAAATCCATTATCAGGTTTTGCCTTTTTGGCGACAGACTAAAATAAATTCAAAAATATTATTTCTATTTTGACATTTAAAATATAATTGAAAAAAAGAAACAGTAGAAAAATATTTTTGTAATATATAATAAATTAAAATTAAATAATTCAAACTGAAATGAGAAAATTATCTCTATAACATTTAAGAATCTGCTAAATTTTAAACTTCAACTTTTATAATCGTCATTTGTTAAAATAAAGAGCAGAGTACTTATATTTAATTTCAATTCAGGACAAACTTTAAAGAAAACTTACGGCTTGTTGTTAGAACAGCACCACCAAATTTATTCTGCTTACACGACTTTCGAAACTCATTAACTAAAAGGATACCAAAGTTTGAATATCAAAGCAGTTTTTACTTTGAATTATTTATGGTTATAGATATTTTCGCTTTCTTGCAGTATTACGGTTAAATGCAAATTTAATGAGAAGTTGCTCTAAAGGGAATTCTCTTTTAGAGTATCTACCAAAACCAACATAGAAATGCATCTGCTTTAAATATTTACTGGGATTTATTTATATTTTAAGTGCAAATAGCACTATTTGTTTAGAAATGTGGTCTAAAATAGCACGTAGAAATGCAGAAATATATCCTGCCTAATGTAGCGAAATCTGATTTGTGCATAGTACTCGTATAAAGCTTCCGAAGTGTTTTTTAAATATTTAAAAAGAAAACGATCGAGGAAACGTTGAGAAGTAAAAATTATTTCGGCTGTTTGAAATTAAATACTCGTACTGTTAGAGTTCTTGTTAAACTGTGTTTAATGGTTTTAAATCACATAATTTCCATCAGAATCTTAGGATGATTTTTTATTAAATTGAAAAGGCGACAAAGTGAAACTTTTGCGTTTTTATTCTGGTTTCTTTTTGTAAAACAGTTTTTTTTTCTTGTTAATAGAAATATGACAAATAAGTTTCATTAAAAGTAAGTGGAATAATTATCGTGTGGCTTATAAATCTTAACTTATTAAATAATTATTTAACATTACATTTTAATTTGTTATTATGATTTACTGTTGAAGAGGCATTTCATATTTTTGGATGATTTACTATCGGAACCGTTTACCACATATTTTGACAAAGATTATATATTTATATTGTAAAATGCATTTTTATGAATTTGTCAAGTAATTGCTGAGAGAATGGTTATCACGTTTACTGTACAAACTATGATATTTGATAGAACGTGTTCTTGAAAATATTTAAAAGGCCCAAAAAGAAAGACCAACTACAACTCTTCACTGACACGTGTTATATTTCATACACATTGTCTTATATACCTACTTTCCTTTTGGTCAAATTGTAAAATAAATATCTGTTTCAAGTATAAGTAAGTTACCTGTCATCTCAAAGAATTTATACTTTTAATAATGAAGAAAAATATGCGAGAACAAAAATTTAATTTTTCAGAAATATTCACTGCTAAGTAATTTTATTCTGTGATTCTCAAACAGTGAGCAAATCACAGTTCTTGATTTTTCAGATAAAAACTATATGAGAGAGAGTGAATACTATATTTACTTAATTATTGTACTAGCCATTCATAAGAATATATCACTCTTCAAGTGGTCTGAATGCTAGAAGAAATTATGCACACACACATATACACATATGTATACGTTATCCCAATTTGATAAATTGCATCTACAGTTCTTTCAACATCTACATGTGTCTTACAGCTTCCTGAGAAAGGTTCAATAGACTCTAATAATGAATGCATCTTATTTTTATAAAGAGCTCTTGATGATGTTTTTGAGAGTCATAATTCGGTGTTATTAAGTTTTTAACTTGTGTGTGTTGTGTAACAAGAATAATGATGACATTTTGATAAAACTTCTGCATAATGTTGTAAATTACAGCTATTATTGCTGATTTGTTTGGTTACATAGAGCCGTTTATTTCGATAACTTGCAGCATCGTAACTATTTAATTATTACTAAAAGTAAGCAAGATAGAATTTTAATTTTTGTTTAATCTTAAGGCTTTTGTTCATAGTCACCATCCAGAGTTATACAATTCTACCATTGTTTCGGAATTGTTCGAAGGCCGTTATTGTAGAATAGAATGAAACGAACTCTATATTTTCCCATTTTTTTTACAACGTTTTTCTGAATTTCACTTGGTGTGTGTGTGTGAGTGTGTGTATGTGTGTGTCATCAAATTTTCGATTGTTAATTTAACCAACTTCTCATCAAGCTAGAACTTTGAAACTTTGGGAATCGTTCTTACTTGCCTAACAATGCAATATTTAGACATTTGCGACAAGTTTTAACTAATATTTCAATAATTTTAATAAGTCAAAATATCCTTTCAACTCGGCGCTTTGAGGGAAAAATTTCTTTCCCCTTCGGGGAACACCGGGAATTCCCCCATACGCCACAAGAGGTATCGTAAAACTTTTCTACTCACAATGGGGAGATAGTAAGGATTGCTGACTTTTAGTCAGTAATCATTCGCAAGAAAGAAAGTTTCTTGGTCATATCACAATAATTTGGCGCTATGTCATATCACAATAATTTTTTCTGAATTCTGGTTCCCAGTTTTAATAGAATGACTTACAAACTTTCAAATGCCTGTTTTGATTTTATATTATGAATTTTTTAATATGTTCACAAATGCGTCTTTTTAAGTAAATTTTAAAGTTAAAAATTATGTTTTTTAGAATTTGATGTACAGCATTTCAGAAGTACTAAGAAAGTAGAATTTAAATGATTGGCATGTAGACTAGAAATCATGAATTAGTAAAAATTATTAAATGCATAACTTTTATTTGTTCCATTCGTAATTTTTTAGTAAAGTTCATTTGTGTTTCGTCAACGTTTTTGGGTCTAGAAGAGTTTGACGTGTAATACATGTAGATTTATCTACACTTAGCCAATCATACTCAAATTAGCCTCATCTCACCTCCACGATAATCCAAAAATATTTGGAATCTAAGAAGGAAAGGCTTGTATGTGCTGTAAAATTTTTCAGTAAAAAATATTCAATAAATGACTGATTAAATTAAAATTATAATTAAATTTTTTATGCGTTTATCACATGTTTGTTTTGAATTTAATGTATAATAATTAATATACTTTTATCATTATATAAAAAAAATTGTTTTTAAAAACGTTGGTGTTTATCTCGAATTATCCTATTTGCAGGTTACTTCAACCTACGACTTCCTGAATCTAAGCAAATCAACTTCAAAGGCTATAATTTACTTAATTATGTACATAAGGATAACTCCATATGCAGGATAAAATTTATCACAACATCTCATTAATTTCTTTGTAGTAATTAATTTTAACGATATATACTTTTACATACTTTGTTTTCTTCTATATTTAGAACGATGCATTCTACATAGACTCATAGTTAGGTTTTGAGAAATTCTTGCATATCTATGCCTCTGTCACATTTTTCATATCGCAAATCATTCATAAATGCAAATGAAAACCTATTTAAATTCATTATGGCATTAATAATCACTTGATATTTTCTTAACTGATAAAAAATTCATTTAATTCAGGAATTTATTTTCTCTATAGCGCAAGAATTCTTAATAACGGTATTCATTTTAAAAATGCTTACATTAGCATCCGATGTACAGTTACTACTAGAAGTAATATTTCTAACTTTGAAATTTTTCTTATTTGCGTTTGTTAAATACTTTATGTGATCTAGGCATATTATAAGTTTCAACATTTCTAACAAAACTAAACATTCAATTGATGCTGAATAAAGTTCAGCTTATTAAGAATATAAGAAATCTGATTTACAAACGCAGCGTTCAGCAAGGAATGAGAGAAATTCACATGAGAGAATAGTGAATAAACCTTCAATTACAGTTATACTGCAGATCTTTGCAAACTAATAATTTAAATAATGCGGAGCTATGCAATTATTTCCCAGTTTAAAAGGTCAATGTTTGCATTTTTATCTACAAAAGTGGGTTTTTGTATTTTTATCCCATTGTGATAAAAATGTGCTTTTTTTTTATATCACAGTCAGTTCATGTGTCACTCTTTTTATTCAAAACAAAAATGAGTATATTTCTTATTCGAATATTAGCAAATATAGTATAGTTGGAAAGATCTTGAATTGGTGATTTAGAATCATTAAAATCTGAAAATCTTTTTTTTTTGAAGATATCTAGTGTACCGACTCCGATTAATTTTTTTTTCTTATTTTAACATTCCACTTCTAGGGATAATTTAAAAACTCCTTTCAATTTAAAGATTAATTCTTGATTATGAAGTTACTGTTCACACAACTCTGATTTTTAAACATGATATATTTGAAGATCATTTAACTAACGTCAGTATTTGGCTTCTCTTGCATTAGCAAGAGAATAAAATTTGTTTTAAAAATTACTTTAAATTTACAAAAGAAAACTTTTTTTCCAGTGTCCAATCTCATGTGATAATATTTTTTAAGCAATTCTATTTATGTAATGAACATAATTCTCAATAGTTAGAATAATATCCACAAAATCCTGTTTAGAAAAAGTAGTGCTGATGTAATTTAAAATATAGATCCTTTTTGTCAATACAAGGTGGCTGCAGCTGATGCGCGTTAATCTGTCGAGGTCCAAAGTCCTCCTGTTGTCGCACTGTATAAGTTTAGAGAGGAAAGTACCAGCTCAGGTGTCATCCTCGTCATTTGATCGAGATCCATCTATAATGATCGTGTGTTGCTTCTCAGCGTAGCGTCAATAAGCAATCCCTCACTCTCAATCGGCATAACAAGTGAATAAGCTCAGCTGTAAAACCTACTGTGAAATTATACAAAACATTTCATTTTTGTGAATATTTTCTTAGTACTCTGTTATTTAACTATTCAAAATGTTTACTAAATTTAGAAAGAATTTTGCATGTGCAGAGGGAAATAAAACTCCAAAGAATTTTTATCAAGTACATATAGACAATCTACAGAAATTTTATCAATCACATATAGA
>BMAW01127354.1:0-12642 GCA_019974015.1 Nephila pilipes | reverse complement strand
CTAATAATTATGTATACAGATTTTCTTCCTTTTTTAGAAGAGGCTATATTCTGAGGATTATCCTCTTCATAAGCACAACAAGTGTTTCTTTACAGATGGTATTAATTCTTATCTCGGAGAAGGCGATAATTAGTGATCTTCTTTATATCCCAAACAGAAGTACTGTGCTCCAATACAATAGTAGATAGTTGAAGACAGTATAAAGTTTTAAACTATAGGTGGAATACCTAATGTTTGTTGTTGAAGCTCCTGATGTAACAATCTTTTTTCCGTTTTTCTTTTCTTTTATTTTTTACTCTGTACCTTTTTGATCATTTCAGACATATTAAACCTGTGCATTGAGATCCAAAGCCTGAAAATTGGAAAACACTGCACGAGAGCGAACCACCGGAATGAATATCTTTTTTTTTAATAACCAAAGGTGACCTCTCTGTTTGAGGGTGCATCTGAAATTTTTCAAGTCAAGTGCTTGGTAGATTTTAAACACAGTGAAAGAGTAAATGGCAGGAAATGGTTTTATCTTCCTCACATTGCTGTGACGAATTTGAACAAAATCACTTGTTTGTTCAGAGAAAGCAAAGTTCATATTCGAGTTCAAAGCTTGGCAGATTCTATAAATCATAATTGAGAGTAATACCGAAGTATTATTGTTTCCTTTGTCTGTGGTAAGTTGTTAAAAGGAGTCTAAAGGTACAGTTTCCTATGGAGAGGAGAGTTGTGACTTAAAGATAAAGTACTTGAAAATTTCAATAACCACATCATAGAGTAAAATCTCGAAAAAAAAAAACGGTATACCAACTCTGAAAATAAAGTTAATCTCATGGTGCAACTAGTGTAGGACAATCTAGAAAATAAAATGAATTGCCCTTGTCAAAAGAAACTTAGTAGCTTATGAGTTAGAAATATCAGTCAAAGTGTAAGAAACTTGCAAAAAATGCAACCAAACCATCAAATGCAAAATTGTAATATAATTTTCAAAGTAGGCAAATTACAATGGGTTTCTCTTTACATTTTTAAGTGCTAATTAATTTACTGTATTGCAAATAATAATTTGTTCCAAATATCATTATCAAAAATAAATTTATTGTTATTAAAATGTTTCTTCTGTACAGCTATTGCATTGAAATTTTTGAAATATTTTAAATAATGCTGTGTTGATCAGTATATTTAAAATTCGTTTTTCTCTTGTATAAAATGAAAGTTAATATATATAAATCACTTCTTATGCATTTTTAAAAATCTTTACGTGAATAAATAGGAAAATCCCTTCTCTAAACATATATACATAGACAACGATGATAAGAAGAGGTTTCTGAATAATTCTTGAAGTAGGCAACGAAAAATTATTTAGCAAGAAGACAATTCATAATTGTTGTTAGGTCCAATCGTGACCTTTGGGACAAATTCACAAATGTCCTTAAAGACCGATGTTGCGCTTAAGGTCTTAACGACAACGTAGATCTGGAACCTGAAATGAAAGCCCGTGCGAGAAATAAAACCTGATACATCCCTTTGTAGTTTCAAAACTGTAATATCTTCATGTAAATAAGTGACGTTATTTCTGCAAGATAGTTCTTTAAACCGTCAATGGACTGAAAAATAAATTTGAATAAGTTATAAGGATCGAATATGAACCAAATATTATTGTGGGTTTCGTTACCAAAAGGACATAAGAAGGCATCGACACTTAAAGGTCCAATGCGTTATAGAGTGAAAAAAAATTGGAATCGTAATTAAGAGTCACTGGATAATCGCGGTCTACATAAAAATACCTGAATGCATTATTCGAATGACATTGGAACTTATGTTTGTTACTTATAGTCCAGTTTAAAGAATATTTGACACTGAACAGATAAACAATTTTTATTTCGAATGCACAATCCTAATTATTAACATAAAGGAAAAGAAACTTTTTCTGTAAATGTAATCGTCGAAAATCAGTACTTATATTTAAGTTTATAGTTTGAGTCATAGATGTACTCCTTTCTCTTATAGAATTGGAAGTATTTTCCAGTTAAAAAATCAGAGTTTAGAAAACATTTACTTTCAGAAGAAACTATTAATTATTCATGGAACGAAGAACGTGCACTTATTGCGGTAAAATATTCGCTAACATTATTCAGCGGATTGAACATGTATGTGGCTCCCACGAGGGATTTGAAGTTAGAGAAGGAAAAAATGCTGAAGGTAAATCAACAAACGATTTATCAAACGATTTCGAAAAAAAGTCCAATACGATATTTGAAAACTTTAAAAATTCTCTTCGAGGTAACGGATGCGGGAGGATAAACACAAGTGAAAGTCAGAATAGTAGGTCAAATTATTCTATCAGTGCAGGGGATGAAAGAACCATAAACGTCTTAAATAGCGACGTCGATAAAAATGATTGCGAGGAATCTGTAAAAAGTACTGAATGTTCGAATATTGAGTGTGAACTCCCGGAAAATAAAAAAATTAGGTACTTTCGAGGAAAAGGAATCAGCATACACCGCCGATAGACATGTTAGGCGTGTATTCCAGAAGTCTTTTAAATGTGACTTGTGCGACAAAAGTTATTCTCATCAAAGTGGTCTTGATGATCACCGTCGTATGCATACTAAGGTGAATCTCTACAAATGTGAGAAGTGTCCGAAAGAATTTCTCAGAAGAGGTTTATTGGAAAATCATCTTCGCACGCACACAGGACTCAAACCTTTTAAATGTGACGTGTGTGAGAGAAGATTTGCTACGAAAGGTCAACTTAGTACACATCTTCGCACTCACACTGGTGAAAAGCCCTTCCAGTGTGAATATTGTGGAAAAGGATTTTATCGAAAAGATAAAATTGATGCACATCTTCTCACTCACACTGGTGAACAGCCCTTCCAGTGTGAATATTGTGGAAAAGGATTTCATCGAAAAGATAAATTTGATGCACATCTTCGCATTCACACTGGTGAAAAGCTTTTCCAGTGTGAATATTGTGGAAAAAGATTTAATCGAAAGGATAAACATGATGCACATCTCCGAATTCATATTCGAAAGATTCCTTAAAAATGCGTATTGTGAGGGGGAGTATTTGTGCTGTTTCAGAAATAATATTCAAATCATTCATTTAAGTACGTTACAAAAACTGGTACATGCACAATAAATTTAACATGGATATTTCTGTGAAAGTACTTCTGAAGAAATTGAATGTAAAGAATAAAGAAGAGAAAAAAAATTCACTGGGATCACAGGAACTAGAAATACTTTCGATTAGGAAATTTTCTGTTATTGGATGTAACGTGTTGTGAAATTTCTTAACATTTGTATTTGAATTAGTGCGATGCCTGAGGTGCCTTCGATGCAAGACTGAAGCGTTATTGTTTTGAAAGCAATCTGAAATATATTTGTTGAAAAATTCTTATTACTTATTATATTTTTTGCATGTTTTACCCATTATCTGAAAACTAAGACAACATTGTGTGTACTGTGAAGATTTGTAGATTTACTTTTAATAAAATGTTATTAATATCGTTGAAAATGCTATTTACTCTTATTTACTGAATAGGTAAGAATTCATTTACTGTATTACTTTCTGTTTATAACTCAACTGATCATTTAATATACTTTTTGCGTCGTACTTAGTTTTAACAAATAAATTGTCAACCTATTTCTCGTAAAAATTTCTAATAATATACGCATTATTTAAAATTAAACGAGGTAATTTTTCATAAATAGGTTTATTTTGAGATTTTAAAAGTAAAAATATTTTAGTATAAAGATTTCCTTTGAGTGAGAATCTTCGGAAGGAAATGTTACTATCTTTTAATGAATCTTTTTACAAACGATTGATTTTTTTTTTTGATTAAAATATATTTTTATTTGTATTAGAGATATGTTTTAATTAAACTAGACTTATTCTTAGTACCACACGCATTTTTTTTCAAATTCAGTGAGGATACTGCCTCGTAGCTGGCAATCAAGTATAGCTCTGAGGTAAGATATTCGTCTATAGGTCCAGATTTCCCGGTTTTAAAACCCAGTGCAGACATCATTGAACTAGTTTGGTTTGGTTTTATTAATGTCGCAATAGGAGCTACACAATAATTATTAACGATGGATCTTGTAATTTTCAGCGTCGGTCAAGTTACGAAAGCAGCACCTATTCAGGAACCTCGATCTCCTAACTTCCACACCATTCAAACGGGAGGTCTTTAAACTTCGACAGATTTAACGATCATCAGCCATGACTATACGACGGGTCTTTTGTGGCATGAAGGCAGGAATCTTTGACACGATGAAAACTGCCGACCGCGAGTCTGCGACCATGCACTATGTTACCTCGGCTATCTGAAAACATAGAAAATTTAAATAATATTTTGTTAAATTGTTTTTTTATTTTTTTTAATAATTTTGAATCTAATCCAGGATATTCTTAAGCTTTTCACAGCAGGATTCTGGAATACTTCACTATCTTATGTTTAGATATACATTCTAATTCAGAAAGAGTTCTCACCCAAGAGCAGCCACTCTTAGTTTGTTAATAAACCAGGTTATTCATGTATATCTATTTTGTGCCTTCGATTAAGCCTTCTCCAACATCTAGGTGACAAACATAACATGGAAGTTCTCTACACTTTACCAGAATTAAACGAGCAAATTAAAAATTTAAATTTAAAATTTGATAAGTTAATATGACTCTTTCATTTCACAAACTTATTAGGGTTAAGTGGAGTGTTGTATACCGAAAGGTACAGGCAACCTGAACCTAAAACCTGAGTTTTTCGTATACAATCATAGTCATCTTTGTTAATTATTCATTAAGTAGAAAAAGTTCATCAAGTTGGAATTCAGAAATCATTTGGTAAAAATATGGTACACAAACGTAACACTATTTTAAGTAAAATTAACTCGAAATCGACATCGAATGTTCTGAAATAGCAATAGTTTAAGTAACGACAATGGGATTAAAATACGGTATTTTATTCATTAATAGAATTTGCATTTGTCGAAGTGAATTGTAATACCTCTTTTCTTTTTTCTCTCCATTACTTACTATTGAAATTAAACAATGGGACATTGCATCGTTTCTAATAGCATTTTTATACAATTTATTGACATATTTATTTAAAAAGAAAAGAACTTTAAATGAAATTGCAGAAAAGAAATATATAATACATTCATACATGCGAAATAATATTTTTTTTTGCTCACTTCATCAATCCCTTTAAATTTCACTTTTTCCTTCCCTCCTTTCCTTCCCTCTAATCGCATTCTCACAACTGTGCCTAAACATGAAGCGAAAGCTCGAATTAGACAGAAACGACATTTCTTCACATTGTAATTCTATAAACATAAGTGTATGAATTGTTCAATCAAATCACTGGAAATCTTTTAAGTTATTCATACAAAATTATTTAAGCAATACACATTACGCTGATATGTTAAGAATAGCTTTTTCCTATTATGAACCGATACAGTTATATCATTCTTTCGAAATAATGAGTCATGCAATAGACACGTGTCGGATATCGCTTACAATGGAATGTGAAATGAAGTGTTATGAACTGGGTGAACCTGAACTCTCATTAACAAAAGTTAAGTGTAGTCAAAATACAATTAAGGTAACACTCTTGTATACATTCGAAAGATAGAAATAAAAATTGAAAGAACCAAGAAATGTGTCAAAATGTAGAAATGATCTACTTTACATTAGTATTTACAGTAAATGCACAAATATGTGTCACAACCAGTAACAATACAATCCTAGAAGCGTCTATCTAATATAGAATTAGTCACAAAAGTAAGTATGCTCCTCCTGTCTCTAGTGAAAAAGTCCAAATTCTTAAAATAAATACAAGGTACACTTCTGGCGTTGGACTCTTCTCGGTTTTCTCTTCACTAACTTTAGGGACTTTTAATTCAGATTCATTGTTTTTGCTAAACAACCTTCGCCCAACCTAAAATGAAACGTGATTGTGTAAAGCGAAAGCAGGTGGAAATGAAGTAAAGCAGGAAAGTTAAAAAATATAATAACTCAGACTGAGAGTCGTGATAGAGAGGTGGAGGTTGAGAGATTCTAGTGTTCACAGCAAATGTTCCAGAGTCGGAGTGAAAATCGGAGCCGGGAATTGTTACAAGTTATCGGCTGGTTAATGTATGCTAGAAGTCAAGATAGCCTTAGCGGTAAGAGTCAGATTATTACTGGTAGATTAAGTTACAATATTTAAGGCCTCGTCCGGGAGAGCATATTAATATATTAGCAAGCAACTAATAAATAGCATGTTTATAGTTTTAACGTTTCTTTGATCGACTTACTGACGTTTCGTGTTAAGATATTGAGGTTAGCTATGGCACAAGAGGCAAACAGGAATAGTCTTCCGTCACACACTCTACCATATAAGCATCACTCGCAATCGTCGTTCTCGGGCGAAAAGTACCAAAAACGCATCACTAGAGAATGAGCTCAGGGGCCGAAAGATATATATTTGCATTCTAAGGTAGAACGTTTCTTAAATATCTCTAAATGGGGTCCAGGGACCATTAATTTTGAACTGAATAGTAGTTTTAAGATTTTGACCTTCTGTTTGATCACAGTCGGTCATCATTCAGTATTTTTCTCACCAGCTGTTGCGGGGGAGGAAGGAAAACGTAATGTAATCAAACTGAATTCGGCTCTTTAACCATCCATGTTATGTACTTTCGTGTTTCTGGTTTTCATCAATTTTTTTATTGTTTTTTGCTATATATTTTTTATTTCTTTCATTTTTTTTTTAACTGTACCGTCAGTACTGTTAAAGTTTGCATTGCTTTTAGATGTATTTCGTATACTTCCCTTTTTTTTATTTTTATTTTGGAAGGCCTCGATTCCTGTTTATAATTGCGAAAAAGCGTTGTTTATCAGAAGAATATACTCACACGGTTGATGAGAAAATTAATGATGAGAGGGTGAATAATTTTCTAAAAAGTTTGAAAGGAATATTTCTAGTGATTCTGATGAGGCCATTTTGTCACACACGGACAAAACAGGACTTCGTTTTTCTCCCCGCTTCGAGAATAACCACACTCGGTGTTCACATTAAGTTTTGTTACTTCTTGTAAGAAGTCCTTATTGTATATTTTTCCTTAATTATTTTAAAATTTTTTTCATGTTTTTGTCAATAAAATTCGGTAAAATTTCAATAGCGCTTCTGAAAATTATTTCTCAAACTAAGTGCTTCTTTATATACATTTTTCTATAAATTATAGGTAAAAGATAATTAAAAATGCTAATTTTAAAATTTATTACAGTGGTCATCTACTTCTGACTCAACTGTTACTCAAATTATGGTTTTATGCAGTTAAGTTACTCCCGGCTCTTAAGAAAATGAATATAAATAGGTTTAAAGTTGAAAAGGTTATTTTCAGTCAGTTACAGATATCGAAAGCGTAGTATTTTCAAATTCTTATCTTTGGAGTGACAAGGATGACACTTTATAAATTATACATTCTCCCTTTATAAATTTACACAGAATGCCGTTTTCAGAATATTAGAATAATTCACGCTGTGCATAAATATAAATATTTTAATATTTCTTTCATCTTTTTTTTATTATTTTGTTTATAGCTTTCATTATTATCATCCAGAATGTCTTTGCTCGACATCTATGGCTTAGCCATTTTCCCCAGAATACCCAAGGAAAAGGGAAAACTCGATGCAGGTAATTAGTGTAATTTGTGAGTCGAAATGCCATGCTACTGGGACAACAAAATGCTATGGAATGAAGCTGCAATGGCACAGGAAAGCTAATAAAATTGATATCAAATTTTCAGCATTGTACATCAGCTTAAGTTCGCGAAAAAAATGCATTGATTTGAGCATGGAAAAGGTTCAAATTAATTAGACTTTGTTTAATTTCCCGAAATGTGTTGTTAATTTTTGGTAATACCTGCTTTAATATATTTTGTACTATTTTAATTAGAATTAACTGATTAATAACTGATTTATAGTATTTTAATAACTCCATTAATCTTTTTAAACTCCAATTAATATTTTCTGTTTTGCCTTTCATACACAAGAGGGAAGCATAAATATCAGGTAATTTGAACTAATAATTGCCTATTTCAGGGGAAATTATCCATATATTTTTTTTTGGTTTCAGATTTTAAATAAATGCTTAATATCAATTAGGATTTGTAGGCACTATATTTAACACATCGATCAATAACTCCCGAGTCTAACATTGAAAACAACATTTTTTTTGCAAAATTTTTTTTTATTCATCAACATAACACCTTTTGTTAATCACCTTTTAGGGTGATACAATCGTTCCAACGCTTTTCCAAATCTTTTTTTCCTTTCCCCCCCCCCCATTTTTTTTTTTTTTTTTTTTTTTTTTCGCAAGAAATCTTTTTTGTTGCGAGTAAATAGGGATAAACAGCTTTCTGAATCATCGACTCGTTGCTTTTTTGTTCCATCGAAAGCAATCGCGGCACCCACTTGGAAAAAACCTTTTTCACTTCACTTCAAAAAACCTTTTTCCTGGTCCGATCGACTTAAAATTTTGACACGTTTCAAGCAAAGGTTAGTACTCTAGAAAGACCTGGTTACTGGTTTACTACGAGCGCCATCTCTGGGTTAGTCTCGGGAGTTATTGATCGATGTGTTAAATGTATGAATACGAAGATAATTTAAGTTTTCAGTCTCGGTTTTCATATTCTTTGTGAGGATAAATAAACATGTAGTTTTCTCATCCTAAATTTGTAATTTTGCAGGATACTCATCTACGAGTAATTCACCCTTTCGAAATTCCGAATTCATTTGAAACGAATAAGAACATATGCTTAAATTCGTGTTCTCTTCTATTTCTTTTCAAGAGAATAAAATGTACGTTATATTTAATACACACACATATCACGCATTCCATTTGGATATCTTTATAATATTTTATTTCTGAATGGATGTAAATATCAGAGCATAATATTTTTTCATTGGAACCGTTCTGTCTTTCTCGATCGATTTAATTCTCATTTGATTTGCAAAATGTACTTCAGCCAACTTATATTAAACGAGATTTTAATAACCTAGTAATAAGTATATTAAATAAATATGAAAAAGTTCCCCCGATCGTAAAACAAGTTAATGTAACTAAAATTTCGAACGCCATCTATTGAATATGTTTTATTCATCATTTCGGCAATTGGTGGATTTCTGTAAACAGATGATCGAACTAGACTTCTTTTTGTGTTAAAAGAACTACTCAAATAGCATATATTAAATTGATGCTTTTCTAGAGGCGTCAATTGAAGCGGGTGTCCCAATGCAGCTAAGGATAGAAATGAAAGAATAGAATTAATTGGTATTTTCTGGAGCAATTAATGATTGAATATTTAAAAATTAAGTAAATTCGAATGGCCAAAATTGTGCATGTGCAGTACTAAACACCGTACTTAATCGGCCTCATAGATGAATATGTCAAATATTATAAGATAAGTTTTTAAGAAAATGCTGTAATAAAATAGTCTTTGGATAGAATGATTGGTTGGTTTTATTAACGTCTCACTAGAACAACACGAGAGCTATTGACCACAGACCTCTTGGTACGAACCTCGGTCATGTGACGGGGACATTTCCCTGAGAGTTGGCAACTCCCTCTCTCAACTTCCTATGACTTTAACGGGAAGATTTTTTAGCAACGATAGATTTAACGTGCATCAGCCCCGGCTACACGGCGGGTCTTTGAGTGGCATTAAGGCTCGAACCCACGACTCGGCAAAACCGACGACTCGTCCATGACGATAACCACTTTAGGCCATCATATTACATTTGGATAGAAGGAAGTTATCACTATTATTATTATTATTATTATTAGAAGGAAGTTATCACTATTATTATTATTAGAAGGAAGTTATCACTATTATTAATATTAGAGAGTTATCACTATTATTATTAGAAGGAAGTTATCATAATGTGTGTGTGTGTAGAAGGAAGTTATCACTATTATTGTGTATTATTAGAAGGAAGTTATCGCATAATTATTATTAGAAGGAAGTTATCACTTTATTATAATTATTATTAGAAAGGAAGTTATCACTATTATTATTGAAAGGGAAGTTATCACTATTATTATTAGAAGGAAGTTATCACTATTATTATTAGAAGGAAGTTATCACTATTACGACTAAAACTAAGTGGCAAAATTCAGCTCCACGGTAGCCTTATGCTCAGGGTCATGGACTCGTGGTCTGTATTGTTTCTAAAAAAAAAAAGTATTTTTAAAGCGATTGAGAATTTGAGGCATGATATATATATATATATATATATATATATATATATATATATATATATATATATATATATATATATATATATATATATATATATAAGGAGAGTGTGAATTAATAGTAGAAATTTTTAAAAAAAAGGAAGAAGAAAAAATAGTAACAATCGATATAAAGAAGAACTATCTATTATTTTCCGGCGGCGCAGCTTCTATGCTTTACAAAAACCTCTAATCTCATGTGCAAGAAAACATCAAAGAGTACGCCAGCGCCCATGTTTCTGATAAGTTGCTTAGGCTGATGCTACATTTCCGAGGACTCTCTTGGTAGTTGTAAATTAGATACTGAGATGTATTAGAGCTCACGTGTTTTCCTCGGCATTGGATGGTTGTGAATAAGGATGGGATCACTTGTGCTGTTTCTTGTATATGTGAATCAATAATCTTTAAAAAATTAGATACTTTTAAAAGATACTATTTCCTCTGTGAATTATTCAAATATCAAATTGTTTTTGGTATTCACCGTAATAACTCTAAAGCAATAACTCGTTAACTCTTTGAATTGAAGAGTTATGGGACTGCACCATGCCTGTTCGCCTCTTTGTGCCATAGCCTAAACCTATTACCAACACTAAAAGTCACATTAGCAATCAAGGAGACAGTGATCAATATACACGCTGTCTTTGTTAGGTTGATTGCTAATATAACACGACTAAGGCTATCTTGACTTCTCATGACATATTAACCTACCGATAACTTGTAACAATTCCCGGCTCCGAACCTGATCAATTTGAACAGTGCTAGAACCACTCACCACTCTATGCGACTTAATCTCAGTTTATATATATTTCTAACTTCTTATGCATCACTTCATTTCTACCTGCTTTCGATTTTACATATTCTTCGTTTATTTTCGGTTGGGCAAGTTGTTTAGCAAAAGCAATCAATCTTAATTCAAACGTCCCTCAAGGTAATGAAGAGAAACCATCGAATAGCCCAAAGTCACAAGTTCACAGCAATATAATTTTTCCATACTTTTGGGCATGAATGTCAACTCAAATTATATTATAACACAGATTGAAGAAGTTCACGTATGTTCCTTGTGAGATTTAGTACAAATTGATTTGGATCAAATAAAAATTCTACTCAATATATATAATGAAAGACTGTTGATGAATTGTAGAAAAATATCTTCAGATTTATTTTCGTAGTATTTATAGATACGTCAAATAATCAAAATATAACATCACGTATCAAAAAAAAATGCATCTTTTGTCTACGAGTAAATCATTAAATTATGTTTTGCAATAGTACCAAGCTCCAGATATAATTTAACTGAATTAAAAAAGTAATTGTTAATTCTATACGACAAAGTCTATTCTGCGTATCTTCAGTTATAATATTAAATACTATTTTCCCAAAATATCAAGATTAGCCAGTATGATCTTCATGCAATCACATTTTCGTCATAATATATGATTCTACTTGGATTCAGGGCATTGAAATTGTTTTGGAATGAATAGGTCGGATTGTCTCGCAAAACCGGTAATGGAGTCCAATCGGTAATTGACGCATTGCCATAGAAGCATCAATAATAATATTTTAAGCAACAGAATGAAAAAGACTGAGGAAAATTCAAGAAAATATTTGGAAATCTTGGAAAAGATCTCCACCATAGACTTCTTATTCAAATGGACAAAAACTGATGATAGGAAATACTACTATATTCGGAAACATCACCAAAAGGATCACAACTCTTCGGTTTTCCCACAAATTCACATTAATGCTATAGCCATTGTAGTAGGTACTTGAAACCGTGTGAATTAATTGGACATATTCCATTGACTTGAATAAATAAAAAACATCCCATAGAATTAATCACTGGAATATTCTCAATATTAAACTTTGAGTACAATACTCTTTTCAAATTATTTTTGAAAAGAACAGTAGTAATAATCAAGTATTCAGAACATTCTTGAAAAAAGAGGAACATTTTTGATATTTTTGAATTAAATGAATAAGTAAAAGGACACAAACCTTTGTTGCTGATATCCCTATGCTACCAATCAATCAGTCAATCTCTATAAAATTTTAATTTTATTTGAATAAACATCTGTCTCAAGCTGAGACTTTCAAACTCTTCATTGTGTCTCAAAAAGCCCTGGAATGAAGCTTACTTCCAAAAGGATGCGTTTTTTTAACGTTCGTATGACAGATCATTGCAGGAGGAATTTATGTTAATGAATAATTAATCAGATCTTGGAATTCTAACCTATCATGGTTCATTCTTTTCTCCCTTTTCTTTGCAAATGTGTCAAACGTAGTACCATTCCTATATGTCGGAATTTTAAACGGAATTCTATTGCATAAATTAAAAATATTGGATAAGGGTGAAAACAATTGTTAGCAATACGTAACT
>BMAW01127352.1:22113-62442 GCA_019974015.1 Nephila pilipes | reverse complement strand
CGGTATCATCAGATTTCTAAATGTTATATCAAAAATATACCTCCATCAAAATACCTGTTCTTCCTCGACGAAAATTATTTTATATTTTCATATCATTGGAGATACTCAGCAATAATATTGGATCTATCTTATTGAAAATTCATTTCTTTATTTCCCTCTCCAGAGTTTCGCGTAATTATCGTTATTTGCATAACTATCTACCAAGAGAACACATTTCATTCGAAAAGACATTCTACAATCTCTTTTAAGCCTGGTTAAATTTAAAAAGAATTTAACGTTTCATATATAGAAAACATTAGCTTTTTTTAAACATTCAAAAGAAAACCGGGCAAGTCAAACAACACAAAAATATTGGCTATGCTATAATAATACCAACATAATCATTAAAATACCTTCATTCAAGGGCCATGTGATGATAATGTGAAGTATTTTCTTTGGAAGCACTAAATAGTGAATACAAAAAATAAACCATAATTTTCGCCAAATCCTCACGAAGCGGGTAAGACGTCGGGCGATATTTTACTTTTTTGCAAAATACAATGCGCAAGAATAATATTTAGAAAATTTTAAAAAATGTTTTAAGTCAATTGTGGTAGTCAGCATGTCTTACCGGGTATCAAAGTGTTAACAGTCTTGGCTGCCCATACAGTACCTAAGACACCAGTCCTAACTTGAAAACTAAGAGGTGAAGGTTTAAATATTCTGAACATCGTCGACACTTTTTTTGCAATAATTCTTATGTACTGACCCTGATTAGGGTTGATGAATGATATCATTTCCTGCAGGAGCAGTCTTGCGGGTAACGACCCGAGTTCCCTTTTACTTCGATTTACTATGGATTCCCGATTTTTACATGCCACAAAATATCTGAGTACCAGTCTTATCGTTTAAAATTTTCAGACAGATGGTATTGAGGTCAGAATATTTTAAATTGTCGTGCCTTTACATTTTGGCCATCTTTTCATGATCCTGCAATTTTAACAAGAAATAAACTTCAAGCTATTTCCTTTCTAACTGTGTCCATTTTTCATTCTTTACCAGCACTCTCGGTTCCTGAACTGGTAATGACTTACTATCAGAGATTTATAGCTGGTAATAATTCTAGTCATCGATCAGACTCGTGATAGGACTTGTAGTATTGTGTGTTTCGTGTCATATGGCATGATAGGAAAACAACTGTAGCATTTATGCTTTACTTGTTATGGCCTTATAATAGTTTTTTTCTTCAAAGAAAGCTTCGTGGTATATGAGTAATCATGGACAGAACTGGTGCACCTGAAAGAAATCATCGTGGATGAAGACAGCGTCGAGGAGATCGCAAGTGAAATCATAAAAAGGATGTGAGAAATTAGCGTATCCTCACCTCAAACTTGTGTAATTGATTTGAAAAGCTAAAAATGGAATTTTAGAAGTAGAAAAAACAAAGCCTGTATGTCAACACAAATGCTTAGGTCAAGGAATGTTCAAAAGACCCTGATCCCTGAATGACATTCTATTTGAAAATTATTGGTTCACTGCCAAAAGTGATTCCAAGTTTCGGGTTTCTTAGTTATGTACATATCATTGTTTCAATATCGGATCATGTACTGCCAGAACCTTGATTATCGAACGACTAAATACGCGATGAATACGAAAGCACACCGGAGTACTGGATAAACCTTCATAGTATTAAATGAATCTAGTATAAGTGAAGTTGTAGTAGGTGAACAACATTTCTTCTCATTGATAAATATCGATTTAAAGTTATATCAAAAAATATACTCCATCAAATACCTTACTTCCTCGACGAAAATTATTTTTAGAATATATTTCTTCATATCATTGGAGATACTCAGCAATATTGATCTATCTATTAAAATTATTTTCTTATCTCCTCTCAGAGTTTCGCGTAATTAGTTATTTTGCATGTTCATCTACCAAGAGAACACCGTTATCTCGAAAAGGAGAACTGATCTACAATCTCTTGTTCGGTTAAATTTAAAAAGAATTTAAACGTTTTCTATATAGAAAAACATATTAGCTTTTAAACATTCAAAAGAAAACCGGGCAACAAACAAACACAAAAAAATATTACATGCTATAATACCAACATAATCATCATTAAAAAACACTCTCATTCATAAATATGTGATGTAATGTGAAGTGCATTTTTCTTGAAGCACTAAATAGTGAATACAAAAAAAAATAAACCATACTCTTTCACTTCAAACTCCTCAACAGAAGGGTAAGGACGTCATAGATATTTTACTTTTGTAAAATAATGCGCAAGAATAATATTTAGAAAATTTTAAAAAATGCTTTTAAGTCAATTGTGGTAAGTCAAGCATGTTCATCAATAAGTATCAAAGTGTTTTAATAGTCCTTGGCTGCTCCACAAGCGTACCAAGACATCAGTCCTAATTTCAGGAAAACTAAGAGGTGAAGGTTTAAATATTCTACATGATCAAAACATTTGCCTGATGGATCTTGCCAATTTATGTACTACCCTGACTTAGGTTGATGAAATCCGATATCATTTCGCAGGAGTCGTCGCGCGGTAATCCGACTCGAGTTCTCTTTTCGAATTTCCTTTTATATAGATTCCCTGATTTTTAAAATACGCTACCGTACACCAGCCAGTTTTGCCTGCTTAAATCTCTGTTAGTAGAAGATGCATGAGTGTCAGAATATTTTAAATTATTCGTGCTCTTTTCACATATTTGGCTTATTCCTTTCATGTATCCCGTAATTTACAAAGAAATAAAACTTCAAGTATTTCCTTCTTTTAACGTCCATTCTTTCATTCCCTTACCAAAGCACTTTTGTCTAACTGTAACATTATATCAAGATTATAGCTGAAAAATTCAATCAATGGTCAGACTCGTGATAGACGAAGTAGTGTTTTCTGTTGTAATAAGGCATGTGATAGGAAAACGTAATACTTTTATGTTTACTGGTTATTCGCTATAACAGTTTTTCTCAAACAAAATACAAGAGGCAATAGTGACTGTAAGAATGGTGGCACTCAGGAAAATCAAGTGTGCGAGTGCAAAGAAGGAGGAGATCGCTGCGAAATCATAAAGGACAAACTGTGTACTCGATTTGAAAGCTAAAATGGAACAACTTGTGGAATGTAAAGAAAACAAAGTTGCATGCCAATCACAAATGCTTAGTATGAAATGTTCAAAATGACCCTGATCCTTCTTAATGACATTCTATTTGAAAATTATTGGTTTCTGTCAAAACGTGATCTGTTTCGCTTTTATGTTTTAATTTCCATTCGTTCTACTATCGATCATGTAGCACGTGCCAGGTCCTCGATTAAGTCGGAATGACTAAATAGTCGATGAATATTACGGAAGCTGCCACGTGGGTACGATAAACCTTCATATAGTTAAATGAAATCTTTGCAGTTGTAGTAAGTGAACAACATTTCTTTCATTGAGTGATAAAAGGCGGTATCATCAGATTTCTAAATGTTATATCAAAAATATACCTCCATCAAAATACCTGTTCTTCCTCGACGAAAATTATTTTAGCTATATTTCTTCATATCATTGGAGATACTCCAAAGCACATATTAACTATCTATTAAAAATTACTTTCTTATCTCCTCTCCTGAGTTTCAAGTGTAATTATCGTTATTTGCATGTTCATCTACCAGAACACATTTCATCTGAAAAGGAGAACTGATCTATAATCTCTGTGTTCTGCTAAATCTAAAAGAATTTAAACGTTTTCATATAGAAAAACATGGCTTTTTGCAACATTCAAAAGAAAACTGGCAACAAAACAAAACAAGATGCACATGGCTATGCTATAATACCAACATAATCATACAAACAATTTCATTCATATGTGATGATAATGTAAAGTATTTTCTTTGAAAGGCCCCAGCCAGAATACAAAAATAAACTATAATTTTCGGTCAAATCCTCAACAATGAAGGGGCGATTGCCGCTGATATTTACTTTGTAAAAATAATGCAATAATATTTAGAAAATTTAAAAACGTTTTTAAGCCACCGGTAAGTCAGCGTTCATCGTATCAAAGTAATAGCCCGGCTGTCTGCCAGCGCACGGCGACATCAGTCCACTTTAGAAAACTGAGGAAGGTTTGAAGTATTCTACAGATCAAACATTTCCGTCAGATGACTTCTTTTGCATTCTTATGTACTACTCCTGACTTAGGGTTGATGCAACCTGATATATCATTTCGCAGGAGTCGTCGCGCGGTAACTGACTCGAGTTCCCTTTCGAATTTTTATAGATTCCCGATTTTTAAAATATTGCCATCGTAAAATATCAGTACAGTTTCTTTGCCTATCGTTTTAAATTTGCTGCAGATGATGGCATGAGTGTCAGAATATTTTAAATTATTTTTTTCATTTTGGCCATTCCTTTTTCATACATCCTTAACGAAGAAATAAAACTTCAAGTATTTCTTACTTGTCCATTCTTTCATTCTTTTCAGCACTTTAATCTAACTGGTAATGATTATATCAAGATTATGAAGGTAAAAAATTCAATCATCGGCCAACAGACTCAGATAGACTCTAGTATTGTGTGCTTTCTGGTTGTATTATGGCACAGATAGGAAAATATTTATGTTTACTGGTTATTCTCTGCTATAACAGTTTGTTTTCTCAAAACAGCTTCATGTAAGAGTAATAGTGACTGTAAGAATGAAAAGCAGTCTGCGGAAAACCGGCAAGAGTAAAGAAGGCTCGAGGGAGATCACAGAAATCATAAAAGGATGTGAGAGAAATTAGTGGATCCTCAAATTTCAAACTGTAAAAATTGATTTGAAAAGTCAGTGGAGACTTCAGAATGTAAAGAAAAACAAAAGTTGTACGTCAATCACAAATGCTTAGGTAAGGAAATGTCTTCAAAATGACCCCGATCCTTCTAATGACATTCTGCTACTATTAGTTTCGTCGCGATTCCGTTTCGCTTTTCTTTTAGTGTTTATAATTTCCATCTGTTTCAATATCGACATCATGCATACTGCCAGGTCCCTTGACAGTCGAACGACTAAATAGTCGATGAATATTGTTTAAAGCCATTACTGTAGTACTGATAAACCTTCATATAGTTAAATGAAATCTTTATATATAAGAAGTTGTAGTAAGTGAACAACATTTCTTTTCATTGAGTATGATAAAGGCGGTATCATCGATTTAAAATGTTATATCAAAAGAGTACTCCATCGTTTGTTCTGTTCTTCCTCGACGAAAAATTATTTTAGCTATATTTCTTTCTCATTGAGATGTTACTCAGCAATATTGGAATTATCTATTAAAATTACTTTCTTATCTCCTTCTGTGAGTTTCAAGTGTAATTATTGTTATTATTTGCATGTTCATCTACCAAACAAATTTCATTCATGGAAAAGGAGAATCACTTACAATCTCTTTAGTTTGCTAAATTTAAAGAATTTAAACGTTTTCTCTATATAGAAAACATTAGCTTTTTAAACATTCATGAAAACCAACAAACAAAGAAAAATATTATTATGCTATAATACCAACATAATCATTAAAAACAATTCTCAATTCTATAATATGTGATGGTAATGTATTTTCTTGAAGCACTAACAGAATACAAAATAAAAAAATAATTTCGCCAACTCAATGAAGCGGTGGTGACGTCATGATATTTATTTTTTGCAAAAATAATGCGCAAGAATAGAAAATTTTAAAAATGTTTTTAATTTCAAATCGTAAGTCAGCGATGTCAGCCATCAAGCATCAAAAGTGTTAACAGTCCTTTGGCTGCCCTACAGCGCAGCACTACAAGACATCAGTCCTAAATTCAGGAAAATCAAGAGGTGAAGGTTTAAATATTCTACAGATCGTTCGATTTCCGCCGGATGACTTCGCAATAATCTATGTACTAATTCTGACTTTATTTATTTGAAATCCGATATCATTTCAGGAGTCGTCGCGCGGTAATCCGACTCGAGTCTCTTCACAAATTCTTTTTTTATAGATTCCTGATTTTAAAATATCAAAATATTCAGTACAGTTTTGCCTGTCGTTTAAATTGTTGCAGATGATGGCATGAGGTCGTGAATATTTTTAAAATTATTCGTGCTCTTTTCACATTTTGGCCATTCCTTTTCATGTATCCTGCACTTTACAAGAAATGGTGTCTCTGAAGAGTTTCCTTCTTAACGTCCATTCTTTCATTCTTTTTTTACCAGCACTTTGTCTTAACTGGTAATGATTATATCAAGATATAGTGTAATTCAATCATCGGTCAGACTCTGTGATAGACTTCTAGTATTGTGTTTTCTGTTTATTATGGCATGATAGAAAAATCCGTGTACATTTATGTTTACTTGGTTATTCATAGTTTGTTTTCTCAAACAGCTTCATGTAAGAGTAATAGTGATTGAAAGGTGGTACCTGCGGAAAAAAAAAATCAAGTGTGAGTGCAAAGAAGGCTCTGAGTGGAGATTGTTGCGAACAAAAAAAGATGTGAGAAATTAGCGTGTGATCTCACCAAACTGTGTACTCGATTTGAAAGTTGGGAAATGGAATTTGTGAATGTAAAAGAAAACAAAGAAATGTCAATCACAAATGCTAAGTAAAATGTTCAAAATGACCCTGATCCTTCGAATACATTCTATTGGAAAAAATTATTGGTTTCGCCAAAACGATTCCGTTTCGGGCTTTTAGTGTTTTAATTTCTCCGTTTCAATATCGGATCATATACTGCCAGGTCCCTTGATTGCTCGAACGACCAAATAGTCGATGAATATTACGAAAGCTGCCAATGTGGTACTGATAAATCCTTCATATAGTTAAATGAAATTCCTTTATATAAGTAGTTGTAGTGGTGAACAACATTTTCTCAATATGATAAAAGTGCGGTATCAGATTTCTAAATGTTATATCAAACATACACTCCATCAAAAAACAATTCGTTCTTCCTCGACGAAAATTATTTATTGTATTTCTTCATATCATTGGAGATACCAGCAATATTGATCACATTTTATTAAAATTACTTCTCTCCCTCTCAGAGTTTCGCGTAATTATCGTTATTTGCATGTTCATCTACCAAGAGAACACATTTCATTCGAAAAGGAGAACTGACTTACAATCTCTTGTGTTCGGTTAAATTTAAAAAGAATTTAAACGTTTTCATATAGAAAACATTAGCTTTTTAAACATTCAAAAGAAAAACCGGGCAACAAACAAACACAAAAATATTGGCTATGCTATAATACCAACATAATCATTAAAACAATTCTCATTCATAATATGTGATGATAATGTGAAGTATTTTCTTTGAAGCACTAAATAGTGAATACAAAAATAAACCATAATTTTCGTCAACCAATGAAGTAAGGGATGTCAAGGATATTTTACTTTTTTTGTAAAATAATGCGCAAGAACACATTTAGAAAATTTTAAAAAATGTTTTTAAGTCAATTGTGGTAAGTCACATGTTCATCAAGTATTCTGTTACCAGTCCTTTGGCTGTCTACAAAGCGCACTAAGACATCAGTCCTAATTCTGTAGAAAACTTAAGAGGTGGAAGGTTTAAATATCTTACAGATCAAAACATTTCACGATGACTTCTGTACACCACTTTATGTACTGTCCCTGACTTTAGGTATTGACGAAACTATATCATTTCGTGCAGGAGTTTCCTCTGCGCGTAATCCGACTCGAGTTCCCTTCGAATTTTTTTTATATAGATTCCCGGATTTTTTTTAAATGATATTGCCATCAAAATATTCAGTACAGCGGCCTATCGCTTAAAATCTGTTGCAGATGATGGCATGAGTTTCGTGAATATTTTTAAACAGCCTGTACCTCTTTTCATTTTGGCCATTCCTTCTTTTATGTATCCTGCAATTTTACAAGAAATAAAACTTCAAGTATTTTCAGTCCATTTTCATTCTTACCAGCACTTTTGTTCCAACTGCAATGATTATATCAAGATTATAGCTGGTAAAAATTCAATCATCGGTCAGACTGTGATAGACTCCTAGTATTGTAGTTTTCTGTTGTATTATGCATTGATAGAAACCGCATTTGTTTACTTACATTCTCACAACAGCTCTGTTTTCTCTCAAACAGCTCATGTAAGAGTAATATGACGGTAAGTAGGTGGCACTATGAAAAAGATCTTCCGCGTGCGAGTGCAAAGAAGGTGCTCGAGGAGATCGCTGCGAATCATAAAAAGGATGTGGAGAAATTAGTGTAGATCCTCAAATTTCAAACTGTACTGATTTTGAAAGCAAAATGGAATTCTCCCAGAATGTAAGAAAAACAAAGTTGTACGTCAATCACAAATGCTTAGGTGGGTGAAATGTTCAAAATGTGATCCTTCTAATGACATTCTATTTGGAAAATTATTATTGGTTTCGGTCAAAAACGATTCCGTTTCGCTTTAGTGTTATAATTTCCATCTGTTCAATATCGGATCATGTATACTGCCTGGTCCTGATTAGGCTCGAACGACTGTGAAGTCGATGAATATTATGAAAGCCACACGTGGGTACTGATAAACCTTCATATAGTTAAATGAAATCTTATATATAGAAGTTGTAAGTGAACAACATTTCTTTCATTGAGTGATAAAAGTTAAGGTATCATCAGATTTCCTCAAATGTTATATCAAATATACCTCCATCAAAATACCTGTTCTTCGACGAAAATTTATTATATTTCTTCATATCATTGAGATACTCAGCACATATTGGATTCATTCTTATTGTACCATTTCTTATCTCCTCTCAGAGTTTCAAGTGTAATTATCGTTATTTGCAGCCCACCATCTACTTAAGAGAACAAATTTCATCTGAAAAGGAGAATATAACATGGACTTACAATCTTCTTTGTAGGTTCGAAGCACAGAGAATTTATATAGAAAACATTAGCTTTTAAACATTCAAAAGAAAACCAAGCAACAAAAACAAACACAAAATATTGGCTATGCTATAATACCAACATAATCATTGAAACAATTCTCATTCATAATATGTGATGGTAATGTGAAGTATTTTCTTTGAAGCACTAAATAGTGAGTACAAAAATAAACCATAATTTCGTCAAATTTCAATGAAGCGGGTATGACGTCAAGGATATTTACTTTTTCTGTAAAATAATGCGCAAGAATAATATTTAGAAAATTCAAAATGTTTTTAAGTCAATTCGGTAAGTCACATGTTCGTCAAGTATCAAAGTGTTAACAGTCCCTTTTGGCCGGTCGTCTACAATTCAGACATCAACCAGACTCTCAGAAAACTAAGAGGTAATAAATATTTTATAGATCAAACATTTTCGTCGAGATTTATCTCTCTTGCAATAACTCTATACTACGAATCCTAAGATCCCACAACTGACATACGTAGTTGAACTGTGGATTGACAATATATATGAGGGAAAATCAAGTGTGCGAGTGCAAAGAAGGCTCGAGTGGAGATCGTTGTGAAATCATAAAAGGATGTGAGAAATTAGCGTGTGATCCCTGGGGCCTCAAACTGTGTACTGATTTGAAAGTTAAATGGAATTTGTGGAATGTAAAAGAAAAACAAAGGTAAGGTCAAATGCTTAGGTAAGGAAATGTTCCAAATGACCCTGATCCTTCTAATGACACTTACTTGGAAAAATTATTGGTTTCAAGTCAAACGTGATTCTTGCTCGGGCTTTTAGTGTTTCAATTTCCATTTGTTTCCAATATCGGATCATGTATACGCCAGGTCCTTGATGAAGCTCGTAGTCTAGACTAAATAGTCGATGAATATTACGAAAAGTTACACGTGGGTACTGATGTCCTTCATATAGTTGGAATGAAATCTATATATAAGTAGAAGTTGTAGTAAGTGAACAACATTTCTTTTCTTAGTTGAGGATAAAGGCGGTATCATCATTTAAATGTATATCAAAATATACCTCCATCAAAATACCCAATTTTCCTCGACGAAAATTATTTTTAGCTTTGAGCATTTCTTCTACATCATTGAGATACCAGCAATATTCATCTATTAAAATTACTTTCATTCCTCTCTCAGAAAGTTTCGTGTAATTTGATGTTATTTGTATGCTCCATCTACCAAGAGAATACATTTCATTCTTGAAAAGGAGAACGATCTTTACACCTCTTTGTGTTTCAAGTTAAATCTTTAAAGACTTAAACGTTTTCATAGAAAACATTGGGCTTTTTTTAAACATTCTAAAAGAAAACCGGGCAACAAACAACACAAAAATATTACGGCGCTATAATACCACATAATCATTGAACACCTTTATCCATAATATGATGATAATGTAGTATTTCGTAGGTTAATTCAGCCAGAATAAGGTGAACCATCTTTTCGTCAAATCCTCAATAGCGGGTATGAGGCCATGATATTTTTGTTTCTTGTGTCAATGCGCAAGAATAATATTTAGAAAAATTTTACCGTTTACCTTTTATCACTCAATGAAAGAAATGTTGTTCACTTACTACAACTTCTACTTATATAAGATTTCATTTAACTATATGAAGGTTTATCAGTACCCACGTGTGGCTTTCGTAATATTCATCGACTATTTAGTCGTTCGAGCTTGTCAAGGGACCTGGCAGTATACATGATCCGATATTGAAACGAATGGAAATTATAACACTAAAGAAAGCCCGAAACGGAATCACGTTTTGACGAAACCAATAATTTTTCCAAATAGAATGTCATTAGAAGGATCAGGGTCATTTTGAACATTTCACTTACCTAAGCATTTGTGATTGACGTACAACTTTGTTTTTTCTTTACATTCACAAATTCCATTTTTAGCTTTCAAATCGAGTACACAGTTTGAAATTTGAGGATCACACGCTAATTTCTCACATCCTTTTATGATTTCGCAACGATCTCCACTCGAGCCTTCTTTGCACTCGCACACTTGATCTTTTCCGCAGGTGCCACCATTCTTACAGTCACTATTACTCTTACATGAAGCTGTTTGAGAGAAAACAAACTGTTATAGCGAATAACCAAGTAAACATAAATGTACAGTTTTCCTATCATGCCATAATACAACAGAAAACACACAATACTAGAGTCTATCACGAGTCTGACCGATGATTGAATTTTTACCAGCTATAATCTTGATATAATCATTACCAGTTAGACAAAAGTGCTGGTAAAGAATGAAAGAATGGACGTTAAGAAGGAAATACTTGAAGTTTTATTTCTTGTAAAATTGCAGGATACATGAAAAAGGAATGGCCAAAATGTGAAAAGAGCACGAATAATTTAAAAATATTCTGACACTCATGCCATCATCTGCAACAATTTAAACGATAGGCAAAACTGTACTGAATATTTTGATAGCGTATTTTAAAAATCAGGAATCTATATAAAAATTCGAAAAGGGAACTCGAGTCGGATTACCGCGCGACGACTCCTGCGAAATGATATCGGATTTCATCAACCTAAGTCGGTCAGGAAACAGTTAAAAATGTTCCTTTTCATATATATTGTCCAATCCCTGATTCAACTACGTATGTCAAGTTAGTAGGATGCTTAGAGATTCGTAGTACATAAGAGTTATTGCAAGAAGTCATCGACGGAAATGTTTTGATCTATAGAATATTTAAACCTTCACCTCTTAGTTTTCCTGAAATTAGGACTGATGTCTTAGTGCGCTTTGTAGACGGCCAAAGGACTGTTAACACTTTGATACTTGATGAACATGTGACTTACCACAATTGACTGAAAAACATTTCTAAAATTCTCGAAATACTATTCTTGCGCATTATTTTACGAAAAAGAAAATTCATAATTTCGGTGTATCTTTAAAGAAATTTCATTTTTATTTGAAATTTCCTAAAAATTTATTTTTTACTTTGTTAGATGTTTTTTTTTTTTTTTTTTGGCTGAAACATTATTTTTTAAATATCTTTTGAGAAGCTGGATTTTGCCTTTTATGATTAGTATCACGAGATACAATAATTTTTTATTACGATAGTAATATTATTCGTGACTTAGATAGCAACAGAAAATTTTACAGAATATATGTATTTCTATGTATACTATTAATATTTGATTGCCCGAAATTTTAAATTTCCTTTTAACTGGTGAACTTAACTTTTAAGAATTATATCTAACACCATTTATTAGAAATGTATGGAACTTCAAGTTAAATTTCAATATGTTTTGAATTTCAAAAGTTTTTAAATTTTATCTTTGCATAGAATTTCCGTAACAAAATGGGAAATTTTCATTGTATTTATTTCTAATATATATTTGTAACATTATTTTCAATGAGAAAATGTTGAAATATTTGTGATTCTTCAGAGCGTACAAAATTTCGATATTGTAAGAGAAAACGGAACTCGTATTTTGGCCACCATAAAAATTCTTGAGAAATGTTATTTGAGTGATCCATTTTTGCTTCTTCGCTAGTTTTTGTCCTAGTTGTATGTTGTTTATTTCCCTAACTTTTGATTTCTTCTTATTTGATTTTGTTTTATATTCCTGAGAGGAAGAATACCTTGCATTATTGGCATCCTTTCTGTTGTAGGTCTATCATTATAATTTATTGTGTCTAGTAGGAGATGGCTCGAAATTTTATATATATGCTTCCTTGATCTCTGAACTTGACTCTGTAGGAAAAGGCCAAGGGAATGTCCTCTACAATCATGAAACGAGACTTACTACATTAAACTTCTTTCAGTCTATAAATTCTATATAAATTATTTTTCATTTACTATCACTAATATAATTAATAATTTACCGGTCTGTTTACCCCTAAACTTTTGTCTATTTTACTGATATGTAACACTATAGACCTACTTTCACTAGTTCGGATTTTTTTAATTATTAAATTACATTGTAAATATGACAATAGGTTTTAACTTTATGAAAGATGTGTAGCGTAAATCCAGTACTACTGACGAATCTTCAGAAATAATCTATTTCCTTTATTGCTGGTATTCCAACCGGTTCTCCATGAAGCGAGAGGCTAGGGAGATTGTTGAAAACTATCGATAATCGCAAAACTTACACTTCTAAACTTCATTCTGTTAGGATTCGTTAAATGTATGATCTCTTGGATCCGCTAAATATACTTCCTAAATCTTTATGTTTATCTTGAGTGGCAACTGTATTTAAATCCCAACTTGGCGAAAAAAAACGAAGGTTGGCGGTCGGGCATATACCGAATTAGAGCCGAAATTTTCAATATAGATTCAAAAGTAGTAAGACAAAAATCAGAAAATTTCACCCTTTTGTGCTTTTTGTAATACGTCAGGGCATTGGCCTCAGAATTGTGAAACTGTCACAGATTATGAAACACGCATCCAAAAACTTAAAAGTTCTAATAGTTGCTATTTATGTACTAACCGTGGACATAGAATTACAAACTGCCCTCGTAAAAGCACTGCACGATGTATTAAATGCAAAAATCATCATCATGTTTCCATTTGTCCATCTCCTCGTAACACTCAACTGCTAATAACTAATAGTGAAGTAAATCATATAAACATACCAAAAACAATTTTTATACATTTACAAACTGCTTGCTTGTATGTTACTGGCTCCACAGGCATTACTAAATTAACACGTTGCATTTTAGATGGAGGTAGCTAAGCAAGTTTCGTCGATATAAATCTCATTGACGAACTCAAACTTAATGTTATCAATTCAAGTTCTCTTAGAGTTCAAGCTTTTGAATATTTTACACAAGAACAACGTCGATGTGTTCAGCTGACACTTTCAGGATTGTGGAGTAAGCGTTCGATTTTGATCACAGATTTTGAAAGCAACAACTTGTACACTACACATCCAGGTGCTACACTAGAAATAAATCAATTTGCTCATAAGAAAAAACTCAAACTTGCTGATCCACCTGATAATTCTTCATTGCCCATTGAACTGCTTATTGGTGGTGATTATTATTAGCAAATTGTTACAGCAGAATCCCCAATTAAGCTGTCAGAATCGTTCGTTATGGTACCTTCAATGTTTGGATGGATTCTTAGTGGATCAAAAACATATACTGCAATCACGGATAATACATCTGTTCATCAGTTTTCTGAGCAAATTTCCACTGATTGTTTAAATGACCAAGTACGTTGTTTATGGGAATTAGACTCCATAAGAATACAAGACATACAAAAAAGAAGAATGAGTGCTTGAGATGAAGAAATTTTATCAAAATTTCACACAGATTACAAAATTGAAGATAAACGAAGAATTAAGTCTCTGACTTGGAAATCTATTGTCACACCTTTTTCTCCAAACATAGTTAATCCTAAAAACAAATTCCATTCACTTCAAAAAAGACTTTCATCCAGTAATGTTTTGAAGACACAATATTATAAATGTATGCTGAATTATACTGAGCAAAAACATGTTGAAGTTTGTTCCACTGAAGAATCAAACAAAAAGCAAATGCATTACCTTCCTCATCCTGCGGTTAAAAAGAAAACACAAAATGAAACTAAATGGCGAATTGTATTTGATGCTTCATCGCATGATCCAGGAATGCCAACTCTGAACGACACTTTAGAAGCTGGTCGGAATCTTCTGCATGAAATTGTAGGTTGTCTTCTCAGATTTCGAAAGCATGAATTTGGTGTTATGTGTGATGGCAAACAGGCTTTCTTGCAGTTGATCCTACACGAAAAGGACAGAGATTTTACCAGATTTCTGAGGTACAAATTAGAATTTGATTCATCTGGCACACCTTATTTTACATATGAAATAGCTGTTTACAGATTCACTCGCTTACCATTTGGCATTACTTGCAGTCCATTTTTATTGTGCGCTTCAACACGAGAATTGACAATGAAACATATATCAGAATTTCTAATTGCTGCATCAATGATAGATAAACATCTGTACATGGGTGAATTTCTTGCTAGTACTGAACTGAAACACATATTACAATGCTAAATCATGAGATCGAAGATTTAATAACACTAATGAAACTGCCAAAGGAAAAGTGGGCAACAAACTCTTTAAAATTAAAAGATGTAATGCAGACAAATAAAGAATTTCACAAATCTACAACAACTGTATTGGGTATTGACTGAGATACAAATGATGATACTTTGGGTAATGCCTTCAAGACATCTTTCTGTGTTGCTGGAGTCAAACCACTTACAAAACGATGGTTACTACGTAGCATCGCTAGCTGCTATGATCCATTAGGACTATTTTCACCATTTACGATCATAGGAAGATTCTTATTTCAAGATACATGGATTCTTGGTATCAAGTGGGATGAATTACTACCAACAAACTTATCAATCATGTGGTATGCCGCAGTGAAGCAACTTGACAATATTTGCTCTATCAAAATTTCTCGCTACATTTTAATTTCTTCTCACACTCCAGACGTATTTTGTGATGCATTTGAACGTGCATATGGTTCCGTCCCCTACATAGTTATTTCTCAATCAAATGTTCATATAGTCTGCAGTCGAAACAGACTATCACCTATCTAAAAAGTTACCCTTCCTCGCTTAGAACTTTTAGCTGCTTTAATAGGAACTCTGTAACACCCGGTCGACCCGGGCGTTATCTTGTGCCATCACTAATATCTAATATTAAACACTACGACACCAATAATTACAGAACCACCAAAACAGCTTTCAACATTTATTAATATATATCTACTATGACATTAATAATAGTGCTCTCCAGGTTAAGTTTACTAACGCTTTAATTCAACCCACCAATAATAATCTAACAGCTTCTTACCAATATATCTTATCAGCTGCAACTCCGAATCTGGAATAACTGCTGAAATTACTAGAACAATTCTCAATCCGAGTGATTTACACTCGGACCTCAATACTAATCAGTAAATCCGCCTTTCTATACTATAGCACTTAGATTTCACCTCCTCTCACTACAACGCCTCTCTGATCCTCCTTCAGATACTCTACTCCTTCAAATGGAGTTTATATACTTCTTAATTTAACCGCTTCACTTCATTCCTAACTGCTTTGCATATTACGTTCTTCATCACGTTTCATTTTTGGTTGGGCAAAGGTTGTTTAGCGAAAGCAATCAATCTCAATTGAAAGTCCCCAAGGTTAATGAAAAGAAACCGCGAATAGCCCAATGTCACAACTCGACTGCTAAAATATTTCTGTGAGGAGGTTTATATACAACCATCTGCTGCAACATTATGGACAGATTCCAAAATCACATTAAGTTGGATTCGTGGCGACCCCAATAAATGGAAAACATTTGTGTAATAGGACAACAGAAATACTTCAATATACTAGTCCAGCCCAATGGCATCATTGTCCTGGGACACAAAACGCTGCAGATCACCTAAGTCGAGGTATTTTACCTTAAAAACTATCAAATTTGAAGAACTGGTGGTATGATCCAGATTGGTTGACACAAGAACCCTCTCTCTGGCCAACAGAAGATTTGTCATCTTATGAACAACTGAAAACTGATAACGAAGCACGTGCGCCCTTAACGCAGTAACTTTATGTAGAAACTACTAATCCTGTTATTGACAATACTCATTACAGTTCCTTCACAAAACTTCTTCGTGTAACAGCCTGGATCCTACGTTTTTTGCACAATTGCAGAAATGAACAACGTTTTTTTTTTTGAACTGACAGCAGAAGAATTACAGAAGGCTAAATATTACAAGATCCTCAACTTACAACAGCAGTGCTTACACGCTGAAATGGAAGCTCTGAGAAACAACCGTCCTTTACCTACAACATCAAAGATTGCACGCCTCAATCCCTTCCTAAAGACAATCAGATAAGACTTGGTGGTAGATTGCAATTCGCTCCGTTATAGGCTGATGTACGACATCCTTTGCTTCTTGAAGAAAACCACCCATTTGTACTACTGCTCATGTGCGTCTTCATCACTTGGGAATTAGAATCGTTCTTTCTGAATTGCGTTCAGATTTCTGGATTTTGCGAGGACGTCATGTTACAAAGAAAGTACTTCATAAATGTCTACCGTGCAAACTCTCAAAATTGAAATGTGGAAATCAAATCGAAGGTCCTCTTCCTTCTGAAAGAGTCACACCAAGTATTCCATTTTCCACCGCTGGTATCTACTTTGCTGGACCTTTATATGTGGGAAACAAGAGTCCCTCAGACACAGCATACATTGCTCTATTTACATGTGTTACTACTAGAGCTTACGGAACTTGTTTCCGACTTGAGCACTGAGAAATTTCTTTTGGCTTTACAACGATTTGTCGGTCGAAGTGAACTCCCATGTGCAATCTATACAGATAACGCTACCACCTTCCATGCTGCAAATAAAGAACTGATACATCTGTGGAAAGTAATCACTTCAGAAAAAATCCAACAATTTTATGCTCATAATGGCATACATTGGAAATTTAATGTACCACGTGCGGCTTGGTGGGGAGGCTGGTGGGAACGCTTGATTGGCCTAACAAAGAGATGTCTTCGGAAAGCTATTGGCCATGATTTGTTGGATATAGAAGGTCTATCTACAGTACTTATTGGTATAGAAGCAGCACTTAACAGCAGACCAATAGTATTTGAAGAGGGAAGTGATGACAACATAGAAGCTATGACACCAGCTCACTTTTTGACTGGCAGAAAATTGACTACTATAACAACAAATCCAGAAAATAACGGTGCTAAACTTACACAATTGCATAGAAAACAACAGGAAATGCTAGACACTTTTTGGAAAAGATGGTCGAATTAATATCTTTTACAATTGCGTTCCTTTCACCATGTCAGTGGCCATCAAAACTCTCTGAACTTCCAACTCAGAGACGTTGTTTTGTTGTAAGAAGATGTCCGCCCAAGACACGTATGGAAAAAGGCTCGTATTAAAAAACTGAATGAAGGCAGAGACAGAAAAATTAGATCGTGCATTCTACGTACAAGAAGAAAATACATCATCCATCCTGTACAGCTGATCATCCCTCTAGAGATTGATCAGGGTGGGGAGGATATTAGGATTCGTTAAAGTATAATATTTAGGATTCGTTAAATGTATAATATTTATGATTCGTTAAATGTATAATATTTAGGATTCGTTAAATGTAACAAATCGATCAATAACTCCAAAGACTAACCCAGAGATGGCGCTCGTAGTAAACCAGTAACCAGGTCTTTCTAGAGTACTAATCTTTGCTTGAAACGTGTCAAAATTTTAAGTCGATCGGACCAGGAAAAAGGTTTTTTTCAAGTGGGTGCCGCGATTGCTTTAAAACAGCAACGAGTCGATGATTCAGAAAGCTGTTTATCGCTATTTACTCGCAACAAAAAAGATTTCTTGCGGAAAAAAAAAAAAAAAAAAAAAAATTTTTTTTGGGGAAAAAAAAAAAAAAGATTTGGAAAAGCGTTGGAACGATTGTATCACCCTAAAAGGTGATTAACAAAAGGTGTTATGTTGATGAATAAAAAAACATTTCGCAAAAAAAATGTTGTTTTCAATTTTAGACTCGGGAGTTATTGATCGATGTGTTATAATATTTAGGTTTCGTTAAATGTATAATCTTTCGGATTCGCTCAATGTTGATGTTTGTCATGTTGTTTTGTTAACGGAATAAAACGAATTAGTCCGAAGAAGATTGCTTGTTTTTACGTTCGTACTTTATACGTGATTATAACAAATAGTTCAGTCTAATATTTTACTTTACTTAGATATTTTTACTTTACACGATTGTTCGAAAAATTCCTACTTGCGTAACATAAAATATTTAATTACAAACTATTTATATTTATGTAAACCTAAATTTAGTTCTCATAATTCAAAAATTAATCAAAGCAAAGAGAAATGGTTTGGTACGCCAATCCTGTCTAGCAACGCAATTTTAATTTACTAATCTTACAGATCAATGAAGTCTCTACCATCCATGCATGTCATGACATTTCCTTACAGCCTGAATGAATTGATAAACTAGCTTTCCGTGATAACATGGAAGAACATTCTAAGGTATTTCAAACTATAAGCTTATTTCTAGTTTCTTTTTGCATTATTCTTTAACGAACTGCATTTTTTAGCTCGAAAATAAAACGTTCCAGAAATACATAAGAGTTTTCTATTCTTCACAAGTCTGTTTTATTTATTTTGAAATTAATGCTGCATGAATCTGTTTATTATAGAGTCTTATTTGTATAGATAATTTATGGAAATAATCATCATAATTTGGTTTCTATGTCTATTCTATTTTTGTTTCTATGTCTACGTCGAGTATTTGTTCTTTCCATGTTTACATAAATAGAAAACTAAAGTCCTTGATTTTTATTAGGAATGAACGGAAGTAAATGAACACAACACTGTGGGAAAAAACTTTGAAGAAAAAGGAAAATATAGTTCGTCCATCTGTTGAAGTTGGAATAGATTCAGAATGTCACTGCAACTATTTATGTAAATTTGTTGCAAAAGATCTGAAATTCATTGAAGATAAATCATAGTTCATATCAAATAATCTTCTCAATTATTATTAAAAATTTATTCCGATAGAATGAAACTGAAGGCATTCTAGATCGTGAATGTATAATAGTTTTGTTATAAGGATATCAATAATTTTATTATGAATTCCTACGATCAGATATGAAGATCGATAATAAAGATGATTATAAACTATATGCTGAATAACAGTAAGCAGCCCAGAATATGCATTAACAATAAATCCTTGGTTGGATCGTAATTAAATACTTGCAAACAATCATATTTTATTTCTATATTAAAATAAATAAAGCAAATGAATTTTTTGTCGTTGAATGGAAATATTTGTGTTTTTTACAAACAAATTAATATCATAAAATGTACTATAGTATATTTTAAGCAGTCAAGCTCATATCAGATATTTATAAAGAAAACTTAGTCTAGGATAAATTTTAGAGTGAGATGAGAGACTGGTTTCTCATTCGTTGATGCAAATGGCTGGAAAGAGGAAGAAGTTTGTGCGGGAAACGGAGTTAGTTTAGTTTAGTTATACGAAGTTCATGTTTTAATAAATGAAATTTATCCCCTTATCATAAAAAGAAATTTAAAAAAAAATACAGAATTAAAGCGGTTGTTTTTCATTATTTGATAAAATTCAATCAAAATTAAGGGCTCAAGACAAAAAGGAAGAAAATGAAATCGCCTAAGATTTCAGCGGAATGAAGGCCGCTTAAGCATTTTAGAGAGAAATTAGTGACAAATTGGATACGATCACGATTGAACATTCCGGGAACATGCCACTGTAATGGAATAAGAGTATTGGCAAGTTCTTTGCTATGAGGGAAAGAGGGGTTGGGGCTCCTGATTACAGTCAGGAAAAAAGTTTCTGAACTGTTTTCTGTTATCCGTGGAAGTAAGACAGTATTTTAAATACTAGAAAAGTTAAGAATTTAAATTAGCTAAATTTTCAATGCTTTGCTCGATACCATTATTTTAGAAATTTTAATTAGGCTGAGAGTATTCAAAACGTGAGGCAAAAGAGACGGAAAAGCTAAATGACCAACTATTGAGAGAGACGCATTTTGTGTCTAGAAGCTCTGAAAAAGTTCGGTATTTGGGTATGTACAGCTCGGATACAGTCATTCCAGACAACAACCATTTAACTTATTTCACCAATAGTGCCCTAATGGAGCAAAATTATCAAGGTGAGAACCGGCATCGCAACGGTATAATCTAACCATATATATCTGAAACGCCTTCAGCATGGTAATGCCGATGCCTTAACAAGGTTAGTCGTAGACTGTGACGATTAAATTCAGAGCTCGAGGCTCGAACACTGAGTTCCCTCATGAATGTTTTTGTTGCATATCAATGAATATTTGCTTTCCCTTCCCCCAACGTAAAATAGAATGAGCCGCACCATGTAAGCTCCAGTTGCGTATGCGCGCAATGGATGGCGAAGTTCTCTCCTAAGAATTAATATGTCATTATGATTCCTGCTGCTGTTGAATCTCTAAGCGTGAGACTCACGCTATCGTATTTTTTTCATATATGTATTTCTGTAAATAAACCATATCTTCGTAATTGTGCCTTGGTTCTCACTATGTTTACTTCCAACAATGGTTATGGGTCAAGGAACTGAAACGATGAACCATTAGCAGTGCACATCACGAAAGAATCTATCGGAACCGGGACTTGAATGGAAAAAAATACGTTTTCCTGACATAAAAAAAAACTTAATTCATGGCTCAATTCAACGCTATAGAAAAGCTGAACAACCAAAACTTGCAAACTAAAAATCGAAGCAGTCTTGATAACGAACGACCACTGGGATTGTCAACGGCAACGAAGTTAAGCCTTGTTAAGATGCCTCTCCCGAAGTTGAAAAGCTACGGAGATGGACTGAAATGAACCGAATGAAACCGATCGAAAAGTTCGTGTGGACATTATATTGTATATCAGCCCAAGTGAACTTTCTCATGTTAGACATTGCACAACTTCGAATGAGGTTTGGAACAAACTCAAATCTGTATTCAAATCTAAAGGACCAGCCAAAAAAACTTCGCTTTTGAAACAACTATTGTTCCGGAAAATGACAGACACAGAAACAATGTCGGATCATCTTAAAGAATTTTTCGACACAGTAGATAAACTGAAAGAAATGAAGCTGGATATTACCGATGATCTCTTATCCTTTTTATTCCTATATAACATTCCGGACTATTTCTAAAAGTTCCGATGCACCATTGAATCCAGAGACGAACTACCGAATCCTGAAATTCTCAAAATAAAATTGCTGGAAGAATTTGAAGCAAGAAAAGGAAAGTTAAGCCTTGCATCACAGTAGGCTCTATACTCTTCAATAAGAAAGTATAAGCAGTATTCAAAAATGAAATCTTAGAATTGGAATGCAAACCAAAACAGAGCAGTGAATCAGAAGTCTTCTAGAAATCTAAAGTGTAATTATTGCTCAAGGTATGGACATAAAGCATCCGAATGCCGCAAGAAAATATTCGACAGAAAACACGCATCTCCGAATCACAGCTTGCCCATGTTAGTGAAATCTGATGAATATGCATCGTGGGCTATGTGCTATAGTAAAGGCCAGAATGAATGAAATTCAACCTACTGGTGTTTAGATAGTGGAGCCACCTCTCATATGTGCAACGATGAAAAGCTATTCAACGAAATAAATAAAGAAACAAACTGTTTCGTAAAATTAGCTGTCGATAAAACCACTGAAAGTAACAGGCAAAGGTTCGGTTAGCATAACTGTTCAAAATGTTAAGCACTCCAGAACAATTCTTATGAAGAATGTGTTATGTGTGCAGGAATTAAAATGCAACTTACTATTAACATTTAAAGCCACAATGAACAATCGATCCGATATTTTCTCCGAAAAAGAAGCAAAAGTAATTGAAGCCAACGGAACTGTTCTGATGACAGAGATCCGCAAAGGAGATCTATACTACGTGAAACAGCAAATATCGTCACCGAATTTCAAAAATGGCATCGAAATTTTAGACATTTAAATGAAAGCGATCTGAGGAAACTATAGATTGAAAGAATGGTGCGAGGATAAATTTTGATATAAAGGATTCCGTAAAGGACTGTAAAATCGGCATCCAGTCAAAACAGACTGTTGCCCCTTTTTTAAAAGAATCTAAATTCAAAAGTAAAAGTCTTTTAGAACTTATACATTATGACGTCTGTGGACCTATGTGAGTACCATCACTAGCAGTTTCGTATTATTTTGTTATTTTCATTGATGATAAATCAAGATATGTAGTAATAAATTTCTTGAAAACTAAAGATGAAGTGAAAAAAGCCTTTATAAACTATAAGGCTTTAGTTGAAAATCGTTAAATGCTGACAAATGTGTTTATCACATAAAATCATCTTCTGGTGAAGCAATCATCAATCTATATGTTGATGATTTAATGAGGTTACCAGCAGCAAAAACGTTTATGAAAATATTTATGGTGAGTTAGCAAAAGCTTTTCAAAATTAAAGACTTAGGACTATTGCATTATTGCTTAGGAATTGAATTCAAACAAAATAAAAACAGTTCAACTATATCACAATCAAAATAAATTGATGATATCTTGAACAAGTACAAAATGCAAGATGCAAAAACTGTTGCAATACCATGGATACAAGCATAAAATTAATCAAAGAGATGTCTCCACAGAATGAAGACGAAAAATCAGAAATGCAAAACTTACCATTCCTATCTTTAATTTGATCTCTGATGTATCTGTCTGTCGCCACAAAACCAGACATTACTTACGCTGTCAATTTTCTTAGCCAGTTTAACAACAATCCAGGGAAAACACACTGAATAGCAGCAAAAAGAATCCTGAGATACTTGAAAGGAGCTAAAAATCAAAGATTAATTTACAAACAATCAGCAAAACCATTAATTGGATATGTTGATTCTGACTGAGCTTCAGATATCAAAGAACAGGAAATCGTGTACAGGATATGTCTTCAAGAATGCTAGAGGAGCTATTTCTTGAAATCAAGAAAACAACGAACTGTTGTATTATCAACAACAGAGGCAAAATATATGGCTCTCTCAGAAGCTACAAAAGAGACTCTTTATCTACAAAGAGTTTTTAATGAACTTTCACAATAAGAGACTGACACATTGAAAACTGAAGTGTTTACTGACAATCAATCGTCTCTAAAACTTGGTAAAAACCCTATTTATCATTCGCGCTCAAAACATATTGACATTTGTCATCATTTTGTGCGAGAAGTATATGAAAATAATTTGTTTGATTTAAAATATTTACCATCTGATGAAATGCCTGCTGATCTTTAGGTAGCATCATCGTTCTTAAGATGACGGATGACTTTCCCTTGGGGGGAGGAGTAATGATCGGAGAGAAAAAAATCTAATGCTCGCAAACCATTGTTCTGCTGAGGCGACAGATTAATAAAACCACAGCAGAAAAGCTGAAATCGTTTGAGAAAAACGAGGGGGAACAAAATCAAATAGGATAAAAAGAGAATTCAGCTGGCGACAAAGTTTCTAGCCGATAAAAGACGAAATTGTAATTGTTTCAAATTGGAATTTTTGCAGGTCGAATGTGTATTTGGTTTCCACAGTCTCTTTAAAATGATTTAGTTAACTTGTGAATTATATCGGTTGAAATAAATTGTATTATTTTTGGATCGTGGACATCTTTGTGCCCTGAACTTGCCATTTGTTGAACGAGATGACATTTTTGACTAGGATCTTCAAATTAGTTTAGTGAGTGACGAGAGGAGAGTTTCTGTTGGTTGCCCCAAATTTGTGTTATTGTGTAGACAAGAAAGTAGGTGGAGCAAGAATTGTTAAGGTTTATGCGGCTATCAGATTAAAAAATTAACGTAAGGATATTTTTTAAGAGTTTAGTAAAAATAAAAGTGAATTTAATAAGGAAGAAAAAGTATTTAAAGAAGTTCGTGGTATCAAGATATTTCTTTTACTTGAAGAATTTAGGTTAGGTACTATTCTTCTAGATATAGCATACTTGAGTTTTCTGTTTGAGGAAAAACGTAAAGTAAAGTTAAAAGGCAATTGCAAGTACTTATACCCTATAGTCTCTGACATCATATCAAATATTTTACAAATGACTATGAGTTATAATTGTAATTAATACTCATATATCGTTGCTAAAAATTTATGTGGATTTGTTTTATAACTAATATTGCTTAAGTTTGAAAATAAAATAATAACGCGGCTTTATAACTCTCTCTCTCTCTCTCTCTCTCTCTCTCACACACACACACACACACACATATATATATATATATATATATATATATATATATATACACAACATAATATATTCAATGTATGAGTAAAAAAGGCATACTTTTACTGTCATGGTTGGAATAACAAGATGAGTTATCCGAATAAAATCTATATATTGGTATTGAATGAGATAACTATAGGGAATGTTATATTCAGGAAGTGGTGGACTCACGTCCACTCGCTTAATGTATAATAATACTTAAACCTTTCCACACAGTGATAGTATTATAAAAGAATATAAAAGCGAAAATTCAAAAGCCAATGAGAATAGAAAAAAGACATATAATTAAACCTAATATCTTAATTAACAAATAATATTGAAGAATAATATATAATTAATTAGTACATTAAACCAAAGTATGATACTATGTCACCTAAAATTAAATTTAAAAAACTAAAAAAAAAAAAAAAAAAAAAAAAAAAAAAAAAAAAAACTCTTTCAAGATATAAATTACCTGAAATGAGATGGAGTCTTAAAATATATTTTTTTGATTCTTTAAAAACTAGTTATTTAAAAGCCAGTTCTACCTTATATATACTAGAGTTAGAATTAAAAATTCTCGAAAGAAAAATATTCTTTTGAAACAAAATATTAAAACTAAAGACGAATAAAATTATTATAAATACACTAAAAATTTTAAACAAAAAGAAATATTTGTTTTAATAAATAATTATTTCTTTTATATTTAATCAGGTAATTAGTTTGAATGCAAATATTTTGGAATTTATTTAAGTTAAGAATATTTATAGAATAATTAATTGATGTAATATTACGTAGTATATAATAATGTAAAATGTTTCTAAATATAAACAAATTTAATTTGCTGTTATCGAAAGGAGCTTCATTCAAAAAAAGAAAAATCGTAACTATCAATTTTGCTAAATATGTTACTCATATCCTTTGATCCAGAATTTTTAAATTAGTATTTAAATTTTTAGTTTCATGAATATTTTTATTAGTTTGTATTAATTTTAAATATGTAGGGTATGAAGATAAATTGCTTAATATTTTGGGTTAAATTTATTTTTAAGAATTCTTAGATCATCATTATATCTAAACACAGTATAGTTATTATTAATAAAATTTTATTCATGGAAAGTGTAAATATGACTATTACTAGCTAGATCACCATATGGTATGCCTTTAATTTGTTAATATTTTTTTTATCATTAAACATAATATAATATTCTTTTAAAACTGAATTCATTTCAAATTCAAATTTTTCTTAAGAAATGAACTATTAATATTTAACTCTTAAAATTAACTAGAACTTTATTTAAATCTTCATTATCTATGAAATCAAACAAGTCTTTATATTCATAACTAAATATTTAGCAAATATTTAATTATAAATATATCTAACATTTTTATATTTCTTTTTCATAATAACTGTCTAATCAAAACCAATAATAATTTTTGTAGTATTTAACTTTCTTTAGGGATGTAGTATTAAAAAAATAAAAAAAAATTAATTTAATTGGTACTTTATGAGTGTCTGGAGTGAAACATGTGAAGAAACTTTATATTATTAATAATATAACCGATTTTCTTGTACAAAGCTTTATTTTTATTAGAAATTTCTCGATCGCTATTGGAAATTTCCAAAATTGATGAAAAAGATCTTTATTAGTTAAAATCGTGAGGAGTTTTCAACATATTTTAGCATAATTACCAGGGACATTATTAACATAACAAACAATAAACTCATCTTGGTGGTTTCTTATTGAATTTTTTAGATCTTTAAAATAAGTGATTTCTTTGATATTAAAATCTCATTATTTAATCTTTTCTTTTATACAGTACTATATTCTTTTACGGTGTTCCGACTAGCCATTCATTGTGAATAGCACTCTGACGGCGAAATGTAAAACCAATCAGTGCTCGTTGTGCTGTGAGAGAGTACGATCGCTTGAAGAGCGACTGGCATTATGCGAATGTGTTGAGAATAAAAATGTAAGAACAGACATGGGGAATTTATTTCCGAGCAAAAGAAACAAACGGTCCGTCGAATCGAGAGTGTGCGTGTATGGGAACATCTGGTCTACGTCTTGCCGAAGCGGATTATGTGAATGTGGATTTGTGTTTTTAGTAAGAATTTTGACCTAGGAATGAAAACGGTGGTTTAAGTCACGGCAGACATAATAGCTGCAAAACCGATCTTTATGGCATCTAGTGTCTAGCCCATTCTCTCTTAAAATAATAGTGTGGGTAAGTGATTATACATATTTTCCATTAAGTTTTTGTCTAGCCGAAAAAATGAGTTAAGGCGTGTTTGTTCTGAACTGAATATTCAGTTCTCAACTTCAGTTAAAGTATTTGAACTTATAAGTTTAATTGAAAATAGTGATATTTATAATGAAAAAATTGAGAGTGTGAAAAATATAATTTTAGAGATTAAGGAAGAAAAACGAAAAAAAAAATCAGAACAAGCTGAAAACGAAAGACATTCTATTGAACAAAAATTAGAAATTGAGAAGCTTTCGCTTTTAAGAATCGAAAATGAAATTGAGCTTTTAAAGCTTAAATGAGTATCTTGTGAGGAAAAATCACTTAATGATTAGGAATCGAGTTTTAATTTAGAGAATTTAATTAAGAGTATAAAAATATTGACCATTCCTGTTCCGAAGAATGTTGAGAGTTTTAATCTCTTTTTTAATTTGCTTGAGTAAGCATTCAAAACAAAAGGAGATAGTGATAAATATAAAGCGGAAATTCTATTAAATATTTTGGGAGATAGAATTGGCAATTTAATGGTTTACGTAAAAGAATAATAGGGTGATTATGAAAAAATCAATTCTATTGTATTAAAAGAATTTCAACAAACTCCTAGAGAGTGTTTAAAACAGTTTAAAAGTGCAGTAAAATTGACAACGGAAAATTACGTGCAATTCTCATCAAGAGTTAGTTCTGTTTTTGAATATTACATTCAACTTCATAAAGTGAATGAATTTGCTAAATTGAGTGAGTTGATGATTTCCGATTAAATATTTAGCACTCTTTCTCAGGATTTAAAAAGTCTTATAAGCATTAAACAAGGATAATCCTATATTACACCACAGGAGCTAGGAAGAAACTGCGATTTATTTTTAGTTTCTAAAAGTGGAAGCAAAAGAGAGTGTAGTTCTTTGTCTCGCTCAGTAGTTAATAGTGATCAGAGGAGATATGGAAAGGGTATTTTTGAGAATCGAAATAATAAAAATATTTTTAAAGTGTTTTTATCTAATGGTAATTTAAAATGCAATTTGTGCCATAACATACATTCAATATTTAAGTGTCAGGATTTTCAAACATTGTCTGTCAACGGATAGAACAGGATTTGTGAAAGCTCAGAATTTATCTTTTAAATGTCTTTCACCAGGTTGTAATGTTAAAAAATGTTCTGCACTAAACTGTTTTTGTAAAAAGCCACATAATAAGTTACTTCATTTTCCCAGAGAATCTGATCAGTTTAGTGAGAGTTATAAAAACGAAACTAGGGCAATAACAAATAAAGAAGAGGATTCAATGTCTAATTTAAATCTGGGAGGTAATATTTTTTATCTAACTTCTACTGTAACCAATGAAAATGTGAAATCGTCATTTTCTGCTACTAGTTCGGTTCAATGTAGAATAATGAGTACTATATTGTTCAGTAGAGCTGTATTTCTTATTCGTGACAAATATGGAAATTTTTAATCCGTTAGAGGATTATTTGATGCAGGTAATCAGTCAGATATTACGACTAAAGAGTGTACAAATAGATTAGGGTTAAGACAAGAGAAAATGAATGTGACAATACCGTGCTTAGATAATACCTCAGTGACTGTTAATAGGTTTGTTAAGACTGAAATTTCAAATACTGATAAGAGTTTTAATCAAGAATTTGAGTATCTTTTTATTGATAAAATTTCTGAGTTAACTCCAATTAAATATTTAAAAGTTAAGGCAAAATAATTTTATCATCTTTTAAGGCCAGAAAAAATATATTTGTCAAATTCAGAGTTATTTTTTTCAAAATAATGTTTTTAGAGTTTCGGCTAGTGGGAGTGTTTCATATTCAGATAACCAAAAAATACATTGGGGTTTATTAATTGATGATGATTTAAACATTACCTTGAGAAAATTTTGGGAATTAGAAACTATTGAGTTAGAGACTCCTAAATCTCATGAGGCAAAAATTGCTAAGGAAATTTTGTTCAAACTCATTTTAGAGAACCTAGTGGAAAATAAGTAGTTACATGCCCACTTAAAGAAGAATCCAGTTGCTTAGGTGAATCTAGAAATATAGCATTAAAAAGATTACATTCACTTTGGGTAAAACTATCGCATGATCAAAATTATTTAAATTTATATAAAGATTTTATTAATGAATACGAGAGATAAGGACACATGAGAGATGTGACACATGAAGCAGAATCAGAAGTATCGTATTATATGCCATATCATGGCATTTACAGACCGGAGATGACAGACCTGAGATGAGACAACAAATCTTCGCATTGTTTTCAACGCCTCGAGTGAAACAATAAATAGAACTTCATATAATAGCTTACAAATTAATGGAGGAGTGGTCTAAGATGACCTGATCTCAATCATGGTTTATTCCGCAAACATCCATATATCTATATTGCGGACATACAAAAAATGTACAGAATGATAAACATTCATCCAAAGCGAAATCAAAACAACGTATAGTGTGGAAGGACAATGAGTACTGCTTACCAAGTTGTTGCAACGAATACTGGCGACTCTTCGTTTGGAAATTTCTAAAATCTATTACTAGAGTGACAGTATGATAGTATTGTCATGGATAAAGAAACAATCGTGTGAGTTAAAAACCTTCGTGGACACAATCCAAGATCTTTATTGTGATGAACGATGGAGTCATGTGGAGTCATTTATTGTGATGAACATTTCATCAGTGGACAATCCGGCTGATCTTATTAGTCAAGATATGAATCCTTCAGAAAGGCTCAAGAGTCACTTCTGGTGGGTAGGCCCTGCCTTTTTAACAATCTGTGAATATCCTCAAAGAGAAATCTCTGATAATATAATAGAAGACGATATGCAATGTGAACTCAAAAAAGGGAATTGTGAACAGAACTCTTCATTTACTGTATTTAATAATTCATTTTTTAATGATATCCTTAACTGTAGTAATACGTCTTTTAAAATATTGCATATTTTGAGTTTTATTCTTACGTTTGTGTATAATTGTAAACCTGGTAATAAGAAACGTTCTGGCCATCTGACTGCAAAAGAAATTGATTCTGTTGAGAAAATATTGGTAAAATTTGTTAAGACAAGTGATTTTTTTAAGGAGTTTAATGCTCTAAAATCTAGGTGAAGTAAATGCTGACAGCTAGGTAAAGAAATTTTATTCTTTTATTGATTCTGCTAGTATTATTAGAGTTGATAGTAGACTAACATATAGTAATTTGCCATTTGGCAGAAAGTATCCAATATTGCTTCCTAAGGCCCATAAATTGTCCAATTCAATTGTTGACTATTTTCATGTAAAATTTTCGCATGTGGGCCCACAACTATTGTTATACCAATTTCGGCAGAAATTTTGGAAAATGCAAGGTATTGTGTAGAAAAATTGTGAATTCATGTGTTTTTTGCTTTAAAATTAACCCAAAATCTCATACTCAGTTAATGGGAAATCTTCTTGCAAATAGATTTAGTAAAAGTTAACCATTTAATGTTAGTGAGTTAGACTTTTGTGGCCCATTTTTTGTGAAGTGTAAATATCAGAGTAAACATACTTTAAAAAAAATTGCGTAAGCATTTTTATTTGTTTTGTTACGAAGGCAATACATCTTGAAAGTGTAAATGATTTAGCTAGTGATGCATTTATTGCTACGCTGAAGCGATTTTTTTTGCAAGAAGAGGTAAGGCGGCCAGAATTTATTTGGATAATGGAAAAAACTTTGTTGGAGTAAATAAAGAGTTAAGGAGAATTATAAAGTTAATTAAAGAACAAGATGATAATTTTTCAAATTTTCTAACTAGTGAAAGTGTGAGCTGGTATTTCATTCTTTTCCCATGAGCCACATTTCGGTGGGCTTTAGAAGGCTGGATTAAAGTCTTTTAAATTTATTTAAAAAAGTTGTTGGAAATTTAAAATTATCATATGAGGAGTTTTTAATTATTATTATTCAAATTGAGGGAATGCTCAACTCAAGACCCCTTGTTCCTTTCTCGGAAGACACGTATGAAGTGGAAGTTCTAACTCTGCTCATTTCCTTATTGGTAGACAGCTTAAGTCAATTGTTGAGCCTGACTTAACTAGTTTAAAGGAAAATAGGCTTAAATTATGGAACAAAATCGAAAAAATGGTGCCCTGACTATTTAAACAACATGCAGCAAAGAACTAAGTGGAAGTTTCAAAAGAATGAGGTCAAAATAGGAAATATAGTTGTTCTTAAAAAAGATAATTTGCGTCCTATCAAATGGGCACTAGGTAAAATAATCGATACCATACGTGGAAAAGATGATAGGGCTATAGTGGTAATAGTCAAGACCTCATTTGGTGAATTTCAAAGCCCAATTACAAAAATTTGTTTGTTACCTTGCAATGAGTAATATTTGAATTTTTGTGCTTTCATATTTCAATTTGTGTTTTATTAATATGCCAACTTTCGGTGTTTTGAACCGTGAAATTTTATATTTTGTGTATGTGTATTGACAAGAATTTGTCAAGGTAGGCAGCATGTTCCGAGCAGCCATTCATTCCGCATAGCCTTCTGGCGACGAATTGTATGTTAAAGCCAGTCAGTGTTCGTTGCGTTGCAAGAGAGTACGTTCGCATGAAGAGCGACTGGCATTATGCGAATGTGTTGAGGAATAAAAATGTAGAAACAGACATGTGGAATTTATTTGCGAATGAAAGAAACAAACGGTCCGTCGAATCGAGAGAGAATCGTGTGTGAACACATGGTTTTAATTGGTAAACAATATTTATAGCCAAATAAGCTTAAAATGTATCAATATCTTCATTGATTTTTTCTTAATTTAATTTTTATTCAATTTAAAAACTTTTTTATTAATATCGTAAATAGGAATGAATTTTTAAGCTTATTAAGAATGTGATATATATTGATATTATCAAACGATTCATTCATATGCTTGATAATAAAGAAGTCAGTGTTTTGATTTTCATTATTACTTTTTCTTATATTTATGACCTACACTTTTAATGATATTTTTAATTACATGTAAGCAAGTACTTTCTAATTTGCTATCATTATTAATAAAGTCCTTTAAGTTTTTAATTTCTCTTTTCTTCAAATCAAATAGAAACTATATTTCATACTTTTAATACTAAAGTATTCTTCATATATATTATTTAAAGCATCTTTTTTTTTTCTAATGTCATCTTTATCCATACATTTTCTTTTACTATTCCAACCTCTATCTTTTCTTTTATTAATGACATTATTAGAATAATTGAGCATAAGAAAATCCTCCTTCCTATTATTATTATTCTTCATTGTTCATTTTCTAAAAAATTAAAGTAAATTTTTACTAAAACACAGACCATTAAAATGAAGAGTATAAATAGTATTATATGAGTCAAATAAAATAATTTTCATACAATTATCTGCCTTTCGTATTATGCACAATCTTAATAACGGATAACTGAACAATTTAAAAGTTATGAAGATTAAAAAGTATAATTTAAATTTCATTACAGTTTTTGATATCAGCAAAGTTATTTGCATAATGTCTGTATTTTTCTTGCGTATATTAACATTAATAGAGTTAGACTTTTTATTTTTGTAAATACATACTTTACAGTTAAGTAGACAAAATTACATGTTTTGCAAAAAAGGAATTTGTTATTATTAATAAATTGTTTGTTATTGAACAATTTATAAGTTTCAGATCTTCTACTTTAACAAATATTGCAATTAAATTTATAATTTTTACAAGTACAATAATATCCTAAGACCTGCAAGCCCTTAGTGTAATTATTCCTATAAAAATATTTTCATTACATACATTAGTATTTTAATATTTATCAACATAATTACTGTTACAAAAAAATCTTAGTTTTATCATTCTCAGAGACTTATACTAATATAGCTAATGACTTATTTAAATTAGTTATAGATGCATTTATATCCGTCAATATATTTACTAGGTTCCAATTTCTTAGTATCCTAAATCACCATAGAATAAGATATTATTACCTAATATGATTATTATTCTGACATGAATATCTTACCGTAAACAAAACCAAGCTCAAACAAAGACTCAAATCATATAATCATTTTGTAGAAAATCTAAAAATGCTATAAAAATTACTTCCCTTAAAATTTCTCTGTATAACAGCAAAATTTCATAGCAGTTAAAATACAATAATATCCAAAACATATAAATCTCAAAATTAATTAAAACATAGGTCCAGAATTTAAAAACAAATCCATAGAGAATGTTAACAAATCTTAAAACCAAAGCAAAGTACAAGATAACTCCTTCGAACAAAAAAATATTATACACATAATTACTAATTTTTGCTAAGCAGAAGTAATATATATATATATATATATATATATATATATATATATATATATATACTTTTTTAGAAGAGTAATTTTTTACAAAATTTATTTAGATTCGAACCAAATTGTCCGAACTAAATATTGAATTTACACTTACAATTTCAGTAATTAAAGTACATTCTATAAAAAGTTAGCTTACACAATATGTGATTTTGTTAAAATAAAAATTTCTGAATTAACTGTACGCTTTTAGAAATAAATTTCCACTAACAATTAAATATAAGAATTTCGAAGTGTGGAATAGAAACAAAACACATTCCTTTACTTTGGTTTTCAGTTTCAATTTAAAAGTAAAGAAGAATTAAAAATTTCAATTTTAAATAAAAAGTACTTTTCTAATAATTTAAAATTATTTTGTGGTTTTCAACATAGTCGTACAATTATTTGTTTTATATCTATTAGAGTTGTTAGAATTAGAGTCAAACATTGATGTTAGTGTTTAAGATGAAGAAACAGATAGCCGTAAAAAGCACGAAATTTTAATATCTCATGAAATATTAGATGAATATTGTTCAAATGAGAATGATGAGCTTTCTAATAATGATACACAAAAAAATTGCAGAATAATACTGACCGGAAATATTATTTTCCTACCACCAATTTCTACCTTTACTTCTTCCATTTGAGGCATTGAAAGAATAACCCTTGTGATTTTTACTAAATCCAATAGATTTTCTGCAATTTTTTGCTTCAAATGGAACTCTACCTTATTGCTAATTCTCACACTTTTACTGTCATCTAACTTTGAGGTAAATTCATCTGGAGTTTTTATTCGTGACCAGTCATCGATGAAAATATCTATATACATACATTTTTTTTCTATATATACACAAACACATATATATATACAACCCATTTTCACATGTGAGATTCTCCAATTCAAACTCCATTTCATCTTTATGTGTCCTCTAGTTTCTTTTTTTCTTGTTCTTATAGACGTTTCTTTCCTTTTCCCTTTTCCTTACTTTTGTTTTCATTTATTATATATTATATTTAGTGTAGTTAAATTTTGTACTGTTAAACTGTATTGGTAAATATAAGTTGGTCACACACTTTTACATTACTCAAATGTTGTTACTAGCATTCAAATTATTGGTAGTGATAAAAATCAAATTTTAATTCAACTTTAAGTTAAAAATATTCGCCAACAATGAATAAATTAAATTTTAATAAGCAATTATAATTCAATTCTTTTACACAAAATAAATATTTTCCTACGCATTATTAATCATTTCGTATAAATTTAATAAAAAATTTTTTAAAAAAAACATAAAAATCGCATTAGTAGTCAAAATTATAATAATTAGTTTTAAGTGAAAAAATAAGTACATAAAACCAAATATTCAGTCATAAATATAATAATTATAGTCCTATGCCCAATAATTAGAAGTAATAAAATTGACGAATGGCGTTAAACCTTTTTAGCATTACTGACATAATTGTCTGCTTATTTATTCTAACACATATGAAAGTAGAAATTCTTATTCAAAACGGCTGATAGCTTTGACGTATTTTATATTTTCGTGTAAAAATAGTTTTTCTTTTTTTAAATCGTCTTTATGGTAATTTTAAAATTTCAGGTTGAAAGCATTTCTACAACTCATTGAATAAGTAACATTATATTTTAACTTATCAACTCTTAATGCAGCTTCCATGTAATTCTAGCAGTTTTATCTTGAAAAGAAATCAAGATTTTTATCCAGGTTCCAAGCCCTCAAATGTAGGATATGTAATAAAAACAAGGTGCTTTTATGGCAATAAATTCATAATCTTTTTAATATTGCACGAAGTTTAATAGGAACATATATATATACATGTATGTGTGTGTATGTATGTATATAATAAAATAGCATTGTTATTTTATTTTTTAATTTTTACTTAATATTAAATTCTTGTAAAAACAATCGAAAAATACATACCAATTAACTTTTGTAGATATAAACTACAATTGTCACTCATAGAACTTTATACAGGGATAAACATAACGTCAAATGAGGATTCATATTTCCTTCGCTACTCGTTTTTCGATTATTTTCTGCTTTGCTATCGCGGGTGGGGATTCCAGGTTTACAAAATTCGTATTTCAAAATGTTATAAGCATTAGAAAAGAATGTTTATTATTTAAAATGCTTGAAGTTCATTCAACAAACCTCATGACATATCTCCGTAATATGACTTATCTTCTCAGTCTTATTCTACTATAAATTCGGTAGGATTGTTCTCCTAAGTACTGACTATTCCGTCATGACCACCCACTCGTAAGATGTGCCATATTTCCTGATAAGTTGTCTAATATTGCATGACTGCAAGAAACTTCCATTAAAGTTAAACATTTAGAAAAACCCTAAGTAAATGGTAATGCTCCTACATCTAAAGAAACCGAAAAGGGAATTTCCATTTGAGTAAAACAAGTAATTGAGTAAGTCTGTGGAAGAAACCATTGATTAAAGAATTCACTCATAAATTGTGAAGAATAAACACTATTAAAAGTACCTGAAAGATGAGTACCAACTTCAAAATTGAAAAAGGTACATAGACTAATTCAGAAAGACAATCACCACCAAAACATGCAAAAAACCTGCTTCTTCAATTCCGGTAAATAATATTTTAAAATTTTCGAACGCAGTTGGATTTATTGGGTATAAAAGTTAATTTTAACTACTAATATCTTGTTCTATTTACAATACTGAAATATATCAAGAACATACAAAATTATTTCAGTTATGTATTTTTAAAAACAATACAGAATTTCTAATTGTCTCATTTATAGTACATGCAATTAATATATAGAATTCTATTGTAAATTAAGCTTAAATGTCAACTGTCTTGTACAAAAATAGAATATATATACTTTGTAAATATTAATTTGAAACACTTTGTGAATAAGTGAAAAGTTAATATATTTCTATTTTAAAATTTAATTCAACAACTGTAATGTTTCTTAAAAATATATCATTGTGTGTTGTGTTGTATCTTAATCTAATTTTTAAACTCTTTTTTTTTCTACTGAGGTCCTCAAAATTGGAAATATTAACTATATATTAATATTGCTTGATGTTTTATTGAATTTCATATAAATAGTCTGTGTGTAGTTTTGTTCTAATATTTAATTTTTGAAATCGTTAGGAGTTATATTGCTATAGAGTTTTACTTTGAATTTGAAATGTAGTAAAATGATACATGAGTTGTGATATGTCTAAATCTCTTAATAATACTATTTGAGAAAAGGGGAGCATCACTGCTGTTATATAAAGTAAATAAAATAATCAAATGAAAAAATTATAAATATAATATATGAGTTCTAAATGAATGTTTATAATTTTACAAATGATTAGTTTTCAACAAGAATTTAATTTTCGCAATATGTTTTGATTTAAATAAATATTAGTTTGCTTACGTATGTTGTTTACAATGCTGTGTTATATGCATAAATTGCCTTTGAATATTTTATTTCTTATGTAATAATTGTAAATAAACCAACAAATAAAACTTAGCTTTATCTCTCTTTTTTTGTTTGCTTACAAGAAAAGGTATAGGTTTACAAAATGTTTTGATTTAAGGGAAAATTATTTAGTGGTACAGGTGTTGTTTATACAGTTATGTGTTATACACATAAAATACCTCTAACCCTTTATTTGTAGGTAATATTTGAAGGCAATTTTAGTGATAAAGTTGTGATATCCATGTCCGTGTTGAAAGGTGTAACATATTGCTGATGTACATAAAATTTCTTTAAGCTTATCTTTATACCCATAGTCCGGAGAAAAATAGGGGAAATTTGTAAATATTGTCACGAAGGCTGTGTGGGAATCGTCAGCAAAAAGGAAACAAGTCAATTGAACAATGTACGTGATTCAGGTGCCAATCTTAATTTAAAGTGGTTCGTGCACCTTTATTCTCTTTTTCTAAATGTAGTTCATGTACCATTATAATCTCAAATAGAGAAAAGAGGGCTCCGCCCTGACAAATCTTCTAATTTCAAGGCTCACACATAATTTCAATTCAAAATTTATGAGAATTGGTTTTTGTAGCACTGCATTCTTCGGATTGTTTACTTATACAAAGGTCATACTATAAAACCTAAAAGCAGTTTTTTTACTTAGTGGCAACACCACAAAACTAAAAAATAAAGGTGCAGGCGATTTTGTCACGATGTTAACTGAACGTTTGTAGATATTCTTGAAGAATAAAAGCGAAGCACACGATTTTATTCTCCTAGTTTCGTGCATGTTTATATTTGCCTTACAGAAATGGATGTGAGTGATTCGAAGGTAAAAATCGAGGTCCGTTGTGCCATAAAAGGTTTCTATTATTTGGACAAAATAGCCCCATAAGCAGTTAAGTTAATGAAAGAAGCTGACAAAGACAAATGGTTTGACAAGTCTACGATTTTTAGATAACATAATGGTTTTAAAAAACAAAAAGGACGTTTGTCTGCAGAACAAACTCCTAACCCTGACCAACCTAAAAGAGAAGTGAATGATAAACATGTTAACACTGTGTATACAGTCTTGCAAGAAAATCAGTGAATGTCATGTGAGGAGATAGTGGCATCAAATAGCATTTCGAAAATGTCGATATTTCGTATTCTACGTTAGATTCGTCATGTTTGTTTCAGATGGGTTACTCATCGCCTAACTAAAGAACAAATGCAAACAATAATTCATCAGTGTTGTGAGTGGAAACATATGCTTCAAAATGATCCGAATTTCTAAAAGACTGCAATAACAGGTAATGAAACATGGATGCATCATTTTGATCCCATAACAAAGCTTGCAACAAATGTATGGAAACCCCTTGATTGTGTGCCTCCATAAAACCAAATATACTGGAAAGACCATGATGATTATTTTTTTTATCATAAAGGTGTAATTCGTCAGCGTGCTGTGTCTCCAAAAACTATTGTGAATTATGAATATTATGAATAGTTTTGAAAATTTTGCGACAACACATATCGAGAAAACGTCGCAATTTTGTAGGGAATTGAACATTGCATCACTATAATGCTGTACGCATGTCGCTTCTTCTGTTCAGCACTTTCCTAGTCAAAGCAATGTTAAAATCATGTCACAGTTTTATTACAGTCCAGATCTCGGCCCATGTGATTTCTGGTTGTTTCCGACTTTGATGGAGAAGCTAAGTGGCAGAAAATTTCTTACAGATTCTCACGTCATTTCAGCAGTGTGGTGTTCTTTGAAGCAGCTTCCAGAAAAAAGCTTCTCTACTTGTTTTAAATAGTATGTTTAACGACGGAACCGTTGCATATCGTCTGAGGAAATGTATTTTAAAAAATAATGATTTATTTCTTTTTGTAAATATATTTCTTAATGTTTATGAGTTTACTCTCAGTTTTTATGGAAAGCCCTTCGTATATGGATCTCGTTTCCATAGCAATTTGATGAAAATGCCAAATAAATTTACATAAGTAGTAGTGTAAGAAGTAATTTTTATATTTGTTATGGAAATGATTGCTGATATTATAACACAAAATTCAGAGAAAGGAAAAATCCCACAAACTTTATACATTTAAAATTTTAATGTTTAGACAGTTATTGAAGGTGAACATATATCCACATGTCAAACAAAGATAATTTTATTTAAAACACGCAAAATATCAAGCCACTTACAATGAAAAAATCTTAAGAACACAACCATAAGACAACTAATGTTAAATCTATTTAAATACAAATCTAACAGTTATATTCATAAATTACAAAAAAAATTTATAATATTGCACACGAAATATTTTTGTAATTTATAAATAACACATTGCATAACGGGTGCATATTTGTAAATTATGTTAAGGATTAGTTGTAACTGTGCACACTTAAAAAATGTATAATGCAGTATGAACACAGTATCATTCAATGTTAAAATTTTAGTGGCCGCAGTAGCCAATTTGCCACAGACGCAGACTCGCGGTCGGCCTGCTTTCGTTGAGTCATAGGTTCGAGCCTTAATACCACTAAAGTCCCACAGTGAAGCCGGACCTGATACACTTTAAATCTATCGGGGAGCAAAGTCCTCCCGGTGGCGTGGTGTGGAATAGGGAGGTGGCATCATAGCTGCCATCCTCGTCTCTTGGCCGACGTTGAAAATTACGAGGTCTGTCTCCAATAGGCCTCGTGTTTCTTCTTTGTTCAGTGTTCATAGAAACCAACCAATCGTCAATATTTTAAGCCCGCACAAAGCAATTAAGTTGATTTAATTACATTGGCTTAAACCTACAATAATTGCATTTATTTTTATTTCCTATATGTTTGTTCACTTTGCAGAATTTTTTCTGAAATTGAATTTATTTTAATTCTGAAATCGATGAAGTATTGGTAACATTTTTCACAAAATTAATATATGTATGTATTTGTAAACGTGAAAGCAAAGTATTTGAAAGTAATACCTTATTTTAATAAATTTTGAATTAAAGTCTATAGAAATAATTTTCGATGCCTATATTAAAGTCTATAGAAATAATTTTCAATATCTATATTAAAGTCTATAGAAATAATTAAAATCTATAGAAATAATGTTTTGTGCACTAAATTGAGATATATTTAAATTTTTGAGAAATTAATTTTTGAATTGCTGAGGTAGACTGTTCGACTGAAAAGTTAAACTCCTGCAAGGAAGGAGGGGTGGTATTGGGGTAGAGTCACGCGTTGTTATGTTATTTTTAACTTTATTTAATTTCAGTTACTAGCAAAACCAATTCAAAATCATACTTATCAACTTTCGCGTGCATAAACTACGATTCCATATGACTTCAGAGGCTGAGTAGCATTAATACTTTTGTTCAATTTACTGCTTCACTTTTCGAATACTTCCTGATTTGATAGAGCGTGCAAGCCCTCCAGGATTGCAAAATAAAACCTGTACTGTAAAATCTCATAAATATAAATGAAAAATATTCAATAGCTGAAATACCTGAAAATACCCACACACCTACATTTCCGTAATAGAACTTGTCTTCATATATATGTTATATAACACATCGATCAATAACTCCCGAGTCTAAAATTGAAAACATTTTTTTTGCAAATTTTTTTTTTTTATTCATCAACATAACACCTTTTGTTAATCACCTTTTAGGGTGATACAATCGTTCCAATGCTTTTCCAAATCTTTTT